>CAEFZX010016167.1:0-83201 GCA_903066825.1 Alfaro cultratus | reverse complement strand
CTTAGGCCTTCTAATGAGCCATCATTTGATCCAGGTGCGTTAAACCAGGGACAGAACTAAAACATGCAGGATGCCGGCCCTCGAGGACCGACTTTGGGCACCCCTGTCTTAGATGGTCTTTGTTTAGTGAACCTCTGTTTGTGACCAATCTCACAAACAGTATCATTGCTTCTGGCATTCCAGATCAAAGGCCGGGCCGAACTAGGCGAGGCCACCGGGTTTCCCAACAACTGTGAGCAGAAGTGGAGGTACACAGCAGGCAGGTGACATCTTACCACTGGGATTTTTCTGTTTTTGTGTGTCCAGCCAGAGGGTCTCCTGTTTTTTCCCCCTGCAAAGTATGCTCTTGCAGATGTTAGTTTAAACATCTAATAGAGGTGAAAATGCTAATTAGATTCTGCTAACCTCTGGGACATTATAGTTAGCGGTGAACTGGTGAGTGCACCGCTAACTATAACCAAAGCCTACTTTGGTTTGCTCATTTATATTTAACCCCAAGCAATTTAAGTTAAATGATTTCTCTTACTGAGTGAATGTTTGTTTTTAATCATTTAGATGCTTGCCAGCTCACTCTGGACCCAAACACAGCCTACAGACAGCTCTACTTGTCTCGAGGGAATAAAAAGGCCGCCCTCAAGAAAGACCCCCAAGATTACGGAGACAACCCCTCCAGGTTTGACTCCTTGCCCCAGGTCCTCTGTAAGGAGAACCTCGCTGGAGGCGCCTACTACTGGGAGGTAGACTGGAGCGGCGAGGGCACGGCCATCGGAGTCACCTACAAAGGCATCAAGAGGGCGGGCTATGGAGACAGCTGTCGCATCGGCTACAACCGCAAGTCATGGAGCCTGTTCTGCTCTGATTCCAGCTACTCGGCCCGCCACAGCAAGGACCAGACAGAGATAAACGCGCCGTACTCCTCCCGCATCGGGATCTTCCTGGACTACGACGGGGGCACTCTCTCGTTCTACACGGTAGGGGACACTATGTCCCTCCTCCACCGCTTCAAGACCTCCTTCAGCGAGCCTGTCTATCCAGGGTTTTGGGTTTGGTACGATTCTGCAATCACCCTCGTCCAGCTGTGATTTAATAAAATCCGTCCAGCAATCACTGAATAATAATCTGTTATTACTTTTTATACCTATGTGTGTATTTTACAAATATATATTTACTTTTTTTTTACATTGGAAAATGTGTGTTGATCAAAGGGAAGCTGTTATGATGGATGTGATTTTTCTTTTTTTTACTTAATATGAACAAATGTTAGGGGGAAAGCACTTATAGAGTAACTCCAAATATATACAGTACTTGACTGATGTATGTCTTAATATTAAATATGTACTTGCAACCATAATTCCAAACAAAACAAAAACTTTATCATCTACTTTATTGTTAAGAAGATTAAAATAAAACACTTTTGTAGACTCACTGAATGTGTATAACAAGTTTCTGTCTGGATGGCAGTGTTGGTTTTGTTTCCCTTTAAGAGGTTTGTTGAGAACTGTACAGAAACAGGTGATGAGTAACCGAAAGGCTCTAAAAGGAACGGATGACTTACATGTATTTCTCTCCTGCTTCTTAAGATAGCAGAATTGTTTGACAAGAGATTTAATAATCTCTTGACAAATTAGTATTCACATCTATTTTTCATGTAAAGTTCTGCATCCTCTTGGCATCATACTAAAAACAAGTAATTGTGGAATTCTGCAAACTGAGCCTTAAGGGAGTCACTTTGAAAACATTATAGCAAGGATATGAAAACCTGCTCTAGATTTTAGTCAGGATATGAAGTTTGCTTTAATGTTGCATTCTCTATTTATCTGCTTCCTTAAATCAAGGTTTTCCACATTTTTGTGAGGGATGAAATGTTGGCTTAAATGTTACACAACAGAGATATGTACACATAAAAAACAGTCAGGACTTCTGAACCCCCGCTGACATATTTTGTAAGATTTGTAGTTGTACCATAGCTGTTTCATTTTTTATGTGAAGGACTGAACAACGATCTACGACATACTTAAAGCTTTATATATTGTTTAATAACCTATTCCCACTTCAAGCTCTCCCACAATTGTATCCCTGACCAGTGTGCTGTGCTTGGAGGCATACCAGTGGATTCTGTTTAGCAGTTAAGAGACTTCTGAAAGCAATCAGTAGCACACAATGCCGCACTTTTCAGATTTTTTGTGGCAAAAAAAAAAGCAAAACAATATATCCTTTTCTTTTCGCTTCAGAGTTGTGTTGGCCTATTACATAAAATTATCCCCCAAAAAACTTTAAGTTTGTGGATGATGTACTTACTACCTTTGAGAGGCAGGATCTCTTCATATGCATTTAACCCTTGAGTCTTGCAACCTCTGGTGGAGACATGTGTACAGCACTGCATGCAGAGTTTTATTTTTCCATCAGACTGTTGGGATCCACTCAAGATTCTCTGGACAAAAGTAAGGCACTGCAAAAGTGCCTTTAGTACCTTTTAGAGACATGCAGACCTTCAGTGGGATTAGCTGCGACAGACTTCCTTCCTGCACCATGCAATCACCCCACCCGCCTTGTCTCCACACAGAAATATTTGTTTTCTAATATCCATGGCTGGGTGGTAGAGGGGAACATGTAATCTCCATTGCATAATCAGATTAAAAACAAATAACTTTAACCACTCCGGATAATAACATAGAAAATGTGGAATTATAGTGTAGCTACATTGTATGGCGAAACAAAACTAAAATCTGGTTAGATTTTAAAGGAAAAGCAACATTAATTGTTTGATATGGGTTTGACACTTCTATATCTATGACGTTATACAAATAATTGTTAAACAAATCAAAAATAAATGAACGCAACTAGCATTGAGCGGTAGGAAAATGATGCTTAAAAGCTTAATACATTATGAGAGGAAGAGTTTGTTTTTTTCAAATAAGCCTCGAGGTGAAGAGAAATATTTCAAATATGGAATTCCTGTTATAATGCTCCGAGTCCACTTCATATTTCATGTAGTTATTTATGCATATGAATAAAAATATGTAGAGCACCTACCTTAAAAATAAGTTTTTGGTAGAATAAGTGCGGTGTTCTCAGTTTCCCTTCTAGTATTTCTCACCACGTCCGTCTGTAGAGAGGGCAAAGCTGAAAAAACGTATAGGAACTGAAAATCTAAATTTGTTTCCTTCCGGACACATTAAGGGGGTCTCTCTTAGGAAAAAGCGCCGCTGCATCCTCACGCTTGGTGTGGTTGTGGAGGTGAGCGCACACGTTTTACTGTAAACCGGTAGACTATTTTGTCTTATCATTTTACTGTTTTATACACTAATATAGTTGCATGTGTACAGAAAGTGAAAGATTTGTTGCGAGGGCCTGCCAGGGGTCCTTATTTTACTACGTTGCGGCGCTTCACTTTTATAGAAAGCTATAAGTGGAGTAAGCTAATTCGCTAGCATAACATTAGCTGCCGTTAGCATCGCGTGTATTTATTGCAGTCCCAAATACCCATCTGAAGAGTGAACGTAGCTCTATAGTACGTTTTTAGAATTTAACCAGATTTATTGCTCAGCCAACTTTCAATTGTTTATCTCTCAAAAACAAAAAAGAATAAATAAAATCTTTAATGTTTGCTTACGGGTTGAGACTCTTGCAGCATGAGTTACAATTGTCACTATGACAACCAACTGACAACTAACGTATTCTTGAATAATTAACAGCTTACTCTCTTTTTTTATTGATAATTTAGTATTTATATTGTGGCATGTTGTGATTTTAATTATCATTGTGACTTCCTGGTGAGTAAGAGAGCTTGCAAGTTGAATAGCAATTTTTATTTCTTCTATTTCAGTCTAGAAAAATAACAACCGTCACCATAAAGCCAGAAGTAGAATTCATTTCAAATTCAAAAATACTTTATTCATCTCAAAGAGCAATCCAGTGTTGCAACTGGTATCATCCAAGTATCTTTAAAGAGTTGTGGGTGGTGAAGGAAGGATCTCCAGTAGCAGTCAGTCTTGCAGTGAAGAAGTCTCTGACTGAAGACTCTTGCTGTGGGACAGTCTAGAGGCTGACACAGCATATTAACAACTCAATGACCAGACAGGAAAGACCATATCCCACAGTAGAATGTCTTGGATGACAGTCATCTGTTGGCAAGCACTGCTAATCCACCTAGTCGCTATGGTTATTGTAGAATTGCCAGTGAAGGATTTATCAATGCTTATGTATTGGAATGACCCAAGTAAAATCTGGATCTAAATCCAATGGATAATCTGTGACAAAACCTGAAAATTGATGTTCACCAACACTCCATCCAAAGTGACTTAACTCAAGCTATTTTGTGAAAAAACAATTGATGAAAAAAGTCTGTTTTGCTAACACAGTATTAGCTGCTATTAGAATTAAACGTGCTTATTCCTATCCAGATATCGGTAACAATATTTTTTTAAGTAACTAATTTATTAAATCGCTTATTACTAATTACTGTAAGCTGTGATTATAATAGGCTCTCTGGCTGGTAAATATTACTGTATGGTAAACGGTATATAAAATACCAACCGTCCCCTCTAAATGATTTCATATTTTAAAAATTTAGGACAACGTGATTATCACTCTACATGTCTAAATGTGATAATTTTAAACTTTGCTGTATTTCATCTTTTTCCCAATTTTTCCACTGTTGCAGATGGCGGCTACAAAGGTTCCAGAGGTTCGTGACATCACACGGATCGAGAGAATCGGTAGGAATCCAGATTTACTTTGCACTCTTAATCCAATCTACCCTTCCAAGTGTAGCTGACGTCTTCTCTCGTCACCATGTGTTCTAGGGGCTCATTCTCACATCCGCGGGCTTGGACTGGACGATGCTTTGGAGCCAAGACAGGTAGGACAGAGCCTTGAGTTTTGGATTGGTTGGACTTTCTCTTTAAACTGTGAAGGGAGGAGCTTTTTTTTTTTTTTTCTTCTTCTTTAAGTGATGATTATTAGCAAAACTATTTTCATATGTAGCCTATGTGTTCCTTTTCATAGGCTCTGATTGGTTAAGATTGTTTTCTGCCATTCAGGCAGCTGCTCCTAATCAAATTCTCTACTTAAAGCTGTTTTATTGTAGTTGATCATTTTGTTTTTTGTAGTAAAGTTAGGTGAAACGTTTTGCCTGTGGTCCCTTAGGTATTGTATTTGTTCATATAACATATAATCACTAATTACTTTAAAGGTTCCTGTGGCTCCTTAAAATGTCTTAATAGGCATTGAGTTCATGGATCTAAAGATATATAAAAGTGTTATTTGGTATTAAAATGTCTTAAATCTGTCTTTTAAAATTTGTTTCAAAATTCGAAACATTAACACTGGAACCAAAAAAAAAAAATTCGAAATTGTTTCTAACTTGAGATTTTTTTTTGTGTGTGTGTGTGTGTGTGTGTGTGTGTTTAATGTCTTAAAATGTTCTTCAAGTACCATTAAAAAAAGTCTACAGTCTTGAATTTAACTTTCCTTAAGCTGCAGGAACCCTGACTTTGCCAGTGGTACAGCAGTGTATTGAAATGTGCTGAGTTTGTGCTGAAGGTGACCCGTTCCTGTTCACCTGCAGGTGTCTCAGGGACTGGTCGGCCAGCTGGCCGCCCGTCGTGCAGCAGGGGTCATCCTGGAGATGATTAAAGACGGCCACATTGCTGGCAGGGCGGTACTGATCGCCGGCCAACCTGGCACAGGAAAAACTGCCATCGCTATGGGTAAGAAGTCCACTGGCGGCTTTCCAGCACACAGCATCTTCCTTTAGAGAAAGTGGTATTTTCCACTTGCATTGATGTAATTTGCTCAGGTTGCATTTTCGTTCCATATTGACTATATTTGTCCTCCTGTAGGAATAGCACAGTCTCTGGGGCCCGACACGCCCTTCACAGCTCTGGCCGGGAGTGAGATCTTCTCCCTGGAAATGAGCAAGACGGAGGCACTGAGCCAAGCTTTTAGAAAGGCAATCGGAGTGAGAATCAAGTGAGGGAATCGCTACAATAACAGATCTGTGAGCATTATTGTTTCTGAATGAAATGAATAAGCACAGTTGTTTATCGACAGGGAGGAGACAGAGATCATTGAAGGAGAGGTGGTGGAGATCCAGATTGATAGACCTGCCACTGGAACGGTGAGCTGATTTTTAATTACTTTCTAAATCTATGCACTGTATTTTATTATGGAATTCATGATAAAATATGGAATTTCACAGAATTAGTTGATATTGGTGAGAAGGAAAGAATATTCAGTTATTTCTGTAGTGTTTTCAGCTTTAGTACCTGCTGTTACCTGGTTTGGCAGGGCTCGGCTCTGCTTGTCAAAGACAGAATAGACTGGTTAGCAAGGGAATAATATGATTAACATTGAAAAAACAGAATTCAAAAAAATAAAAATGGAAAAAATAGAATTTTATTAAAAATAAAACCTAGAATGGATTTCATAGGGCCCTATGTATTTGTGATGTTAGAAGGTGTGCATGATGTGTTTAAGGATGATTAAAAACCATGGGGCGTGCTGTGGTGGCGCAGTGGTTTAGCACGCCCCACGTTTGGAGGCCTCAGTCCTCGATGCGGACGTCGCGGGCTCGACCCCCGGTCCCAGCGACCCTCGCCGCATGTCCTCCGCCCTCTCCTTCCCCCTTCCTGTCAGCCTACTGTTGTGGAAAATGCGAGCCACTAGCGCCGCAAAAAAACTCTTCGGAGAAAAAAAAGATAAAAAAAAAAAAAAGGATGATTAAAAACCAAAAATGACTGAAGATTGACATGTTTTGATCAGGGTGCAAAAGTGGGCAAGCTGACGCTAAAGACTACTGAAATGGAGACTATATATGATTTGGGCAACAAGATGATTGACAGTCTAAGCAAAGAGAAAGTACAAGCTGGGTAAGTTTCTATTGTTTTTTTGTCCAGGATTTTAATATAACACATACTCAGCTAAACACACACAAATGTTCTGTGTTTCTGTTCCCCTCTCTTCCTAGAGATGTCATCACCATTGACAAAGCCACTGGCAAGATCACCAAGTTGGGACGCTCTTTCACTAGAGCCAGAGACTATGATGCTATGGGAGCTCAGGTATGCTCCACTAAAGTCTCTGTAAGGCAAGAGTTTGATGCATGCAAACATTTTCATTGCGTTGTGTGACTGGGGGAGGTTGGCTCTTAGCTGTACAGATAACCTTGCTAGCTAGCTAGCTTTTTTTTTTCCGTCTCTCTTGGGTAAGTCAGTGCAAATCTATCACCAGTCGTTGGGACAACGTTCATTTTTGCCACTAACTCACTTCTCTTGCCAAGCCACGCAAGTTAGTAGGATCCTCCAACTTTTATATTTATAGTTTTTTCAGTCTTAAATTTCATTCAAGCTGGCATTACAAATAGTCTTAAAAGTCTTTAATTTGACCTTGTGTGCAGATACCCTGATAAATGTGGTAAAGACATCTCCTAAATTGTTAGTTCTACAAATGTTGGGATTTAAAAGTAAGTTTTCTTTGTTTTCGCAGACAAAGTTTGTTCAGTGTCCCGAGGGAGAGCTGCAGAAGAGGAAGGAGGTGGTGCACACAGTGTCGCTCCACGAGATCGATGTCATCAACAGCCGCACGCAAGGCTTCCTGGCTCTCTTCTCCGGAGACACGGGAGAGATCAAGTCTGAGGTCCGCGAGCAGATTAACGCCAAAGTGTGTGAGTGGAGGGAAGAGGGAAAGGCGGAGATTATTCCCGGGGTAAGTGTGTTCCTAGAATGTTCTTCCTTTGCTTACTCTTAATGCAGTTAAGCTAAATGTTCCCGTCTGTTCAGGTGTTGTTTATCGACGAGGTCCACATGCTGGACATGGAGTGCTTCTCCTTCCTGAACCGTGCACTGGAGAGTGACCTGTCCCCAGTTCTCATCATGGCAACCAACAGAGGCATCACTCGGTACTGTTAACACAAACCCATGGAAAAAAGAAATGGAACAAAATGCGTTTATGAAGAAGTGAACCTACACTCACTTTTAACCTTCACGCAGAATCCGTGGAACAAACTACCAGAGCCCTCACGGCATCCCCATCGACCTCCTGGACCGTCTGCTCATCATCGCCACCTCACCTTACACAGAAAAAGAAACAAGGCAGATCCTAAAGATCCGGTGAGGGTTCTTCACCCGGCCATCCACTCTCAGAAATCGTTTTAATAAGAATCAGACGTAGAACCCGAGTGTTTTACGTTTTCAGGTGCGAAGAAGAGGACGTGGAGCTGAGCGAGGAGGCCCACACGGTCCTCACTCGGATCGGCATGGAGACGTCGCTGCGCTACGCCATCCAGCTGATTAGCACGGCAGGGCTGGTGTGTCGTAAACGCAAGGTAGGCTCAGCGGAAGCAAGAGGAAATAATCCTCATCTGTTTGTGTGGCTAAATTAAATATGAGCTCTTTGGTCATGACCGCCTCTTGTTTTCCTCAGGGGACGGAGGTCCAGGTAGAGGACATCAAGAGGGTTTACTCACTCTTCCTGGATGAGGCCAGGTCCTCCCAGTACATGAAGGAGTACCAGGATTCCTTCCTCTTCAATGAAACGCGTGAGTTTGTTTGTGTGGAAGCTCCCATCGGTACACCACACCTTCAGATTAAAGCATTGATGGTTTTTGTTTTTCACACTATAAGATATCAGTGGATTAGCCGTTACCTTCTTGAAAAAATTTGACTCTTCTTTATTATGTGTCAAAAGAACTCTGATGAAATGATTCCAGCAGAGTTCAGCCCATTTGCTCTGCGCTAATAATGTTTTGTTGCAAATGCAAACTTAACTTCTGACAGGTGAATTTGTGATGTTCTTTCTGTTTTCTCACTTCAGAAACGGCTTCCATGGATACTTCATAATGGAGACGACCCCGAAGTGTTTCTTGTTTTTCTCGTTATCCACAGTTAGTCTGGCTGAATTCTATTGTTTTTTTTACTACAAAAACAGGAAATGAATCTATGAATTTTCTCAATTTTGCTGAAATGTTGCAGCTGTCGGAGATGGAATTCATGTGAAAATTTGGCAAAAGAAATTTGGCCTACATAATTAATGCCTTGCTCCTCAGATATTCATTCATGTTATGTTTGTTTTGTGAATCCTGTCTTTGGATTTTTTTGACAAAAAATTAAAACAAGCTTTTATAATCAGTGTTTCTCATTTCTGTCTTAAATGCTAGAAAGCAGAGATTGCATTATTATATCAAATATATATGTTGGATTTGCAAATAAACAATTGTAGGAAATTGAAATCCTCTTCAAGAAAAACTTATCAATGGTTTGAGTTTTAGAAGTTAAAAAAGTACTTAAAAGTAGCACATTGTGTGATAATACTGCCATTACACCCCTGTTTACTTGTTTTGTGTGAAACAAAAAATGGGGAAAGTTTTATATAGTATGAAACAAATACACCTTACCTTCAAACATTGCTGTAAATCCATCTAACGGTTAAATATGCTTTTAACTAATATTTCAGAAATTATGTCTTTCGGTTCCATATTTTTTATACACTTGATCACTTTCTCAGAATAAAAGCATTTTAAAATTTGTGGCCGTAGAAGAAAAAATTACCACAAGAGGACGCTCTAAGCTCACTTGTAACCAACTAAACGGGTGAAACAGCAAACTGATTGGTTCCATTATATTTTAATGAACCAGTTAAAATGAATTACAAGCACGCTGAATTATTTTCATCATCTAATCACATCGTGCCTTCACATCCTTAAAAAAAATCTTAAATTCAAGTACTAAAATTAAAATCCATGAAATTAATTTAAATAATGCAAGCTGGCTTTAAATACATTAATCATTTGTCTTAAATCTTGTCAGAGCAGCACATTTCTTTTTTTCTCGCGAGACTTTATTGTTTCTGTACTTGAAAGTTTGAGTCGCGCGCAGACATCTTCATTGCGTTCTGTGTTGCTAGCTAGGGAGCTAGCGTCCGTTATGGGGTAAGTGCAAATTCAGCGCTAGTCGGCTGAACGACGATTGTTTTCGCTACTGGCTCATTTCTGTTGCCAACCAAATTTTATACTTGAACAACAAGGTGCACAACGAAGTCAGAAACTCTTAATTTTAGTGTTTCAAATTCCGTACCGTGTCAGTGTGTGCAGCAAAGCCCCACCCTATCTAAATTTTAAAGAAAGCCAAGAAAAAGGCACATCACATTCTTTCAGGAAAAAAGAAATCGCACAATTTTATATAAAAATACATAAATGAAAAAAATCCTATCTCTCTAATGGAAAATGATATTTTTAATAACCTGCTTTATCATAAAACTACAGTTTAATAAAAGAGGCTGATTCCCCTCCCTCCCCCACCAGCAGTTAGCTTTGACTTCATAAGATTTAGGAGCTCTGTCATGATTATCTCACAACAGGATGATGAATATTTAATATTTAGTGAATAATCCCACTCCCTGCATCCCATAAACCTCCATCTTCCCCCCCCCCAACCCCCTCAAGACTTCAGTCGGCTGCTGGTTTCTGTCCTATCTGATGGATTCAGTGCTCGTACTTCCTGCAGGCTCAGTTGGTTTAATGCGATGAGGATGGATTCACTGTGGGTTTTAGCTGTTACCAGTTTCTCTCGCTGGAACTCTCAATTTATAAATTGTTAAATGTTCTGTTAAAAGATCAGACATCTTAATCAGAATTTAATAAGGGTTGCATCATTTCCCTCTGCGGTCTTAACAGACATGAGCTATTCTGTTCTATTTCCATCTTTTTTAATTGTTAGTGTGAATACAGATCATTATTTACAGATCACACTCCGCTCTGCCCCTCAGGTCTTCTTGGATGAGCTCCCACAGTTTGTCTGCACAGCATACAGACGCTCTGTGCCATTTTGCCTGCTGTCCAACTCCGGCTGAAAAGACACGCTGCGGCACTTCAGCCAACAGAAATTGGTTACCAACAACGAATGTTCTGCAGGTAAGAGAAACCAGAAAAGGGACACAGCTGCCCTGATGGTCATTTTTAATCCCAAACAAGCAGCCAGGTTCTCCACACAGCACACTGAGAGCCTCTCTGCATGAATGTCATCAGCTAAATGTGCCCATTCACATCTAATACTGCCACTCAGGAAGTGAATCGACTTGGGGATCAATGTTATTGATCACAGTTATTGTCAGGAAAACCTAGGATAAGCAGATTGATTCAGCCTTCAACCTGGATTTGGGCGCAGTGAGATGTATGTTGAAACATGTGTGGTTACTAGTGGCCTATAATGAACAATAATTTGACAAAGGATAGACATCCCTAGTGAAAAGAAATACTTTAGTGTATTTCAAATATACTTACATTTGTGAAAGTACATTTTAAGTATACTAAGTATTAAGTGTACTACCTATAAATATATACAAAGTATACTAAAAGCATGCTTGTACCAATTTTGACATTATAACTCTGAACACACTTAAATATAATTGTACCAAAATACACTTTTAGGAAATATATTAAATAAAAGTATACTTTAAGTGAACAAAATATGTATTTGCTCAAGTGTACCAAGGAAACAATATGCTTTTAAAGACATTTTGTGTATATTTTTAAATATATGCTCAAAATTGAATTTTTTAGAATTCACTTAACGCTTACTTGAAAAGTAAACCACTAAATATACTGAAATTTTTGTATGTTTTAAATTACATCCGAGTATATACAATAGATGGCTCCAGCCAATAGACTCCATTGAGGACTACAGCCTCTGAATCTAATTTTTGTCACATTTTAAATCCATGTATTGTTTTTGTCTTTTTAAGGTACAGTACTTTGAGTGGTAAACTTGCTGTTAAAGCAGTTCACATACTGGTTTTTGCTGGAATTATGTCTAATATTCAATCAATAGTAGCATCGAAGCACATGTCAGTCAGATCTTGTGTTAGTTTGTAATAATCCCTTTTAAAGCCAGTGTCACTCTGATTTCCATTTGACCCCGATCACATTGATATGACCTTTCTGTTTGGAGAGGGAACAGAGAGCTAACTCGGTTTCCTCTCACAGCACAAAAAAAGAACAAGGATGACTCGTAACAGAGCCAGGATTCATCTCTCACTTTCACATATGTTCGTTCTACTCAGCCCATGTTTATTTATGTGTCTGCTTTGCCACATTTTCTGCTGTGATGTCATTATCTTTAAAAAGGGCTTTAGGGTTTAAACTCCATATGGAATGTGGTGTGTATCTCCTCTATCTGGGAGAAAAATAAACCTTTGTTAAGTTTTTTTTTTTTAATTTCTGCCATATGTGCAAAGGTGGTGCATGTGGTCAAATCAGAGGTGAATGAAAGTGCAGCAGGCCTCCCTGTTATTCCTAATAATTATTCCTTGTTCATAGCAGGCTGCGACTCTGCAGATTTTTCTGAATTAGTAACCAATCATGTGTGATTGTGATATCTGCTTTCTTGTGGTAAGATGTATATATCTATTGTTCCTCTGTTGGGTTTAGGTAAGTGAGGACATGAAAGAAAGGCCTAAGTTACCCACATACTTTGCTTTTAGTGAAAGCTTTAGTTACAAAAAAATCAATCAAAAATTCAAGTCATAAAGAAGTCATTTGACCAATTATGTAATTTAATCAGTCATAACATATTTGACACTTTTAAAAGTTTTTAAAAGGAGCAACCAGCCACCAAGAGGAAGCAAACTTCACAACCGTCCAAAAATAAGTGCAAATGATGCTTTTTTACAGGAACTATTAAAAAGGAAGAAACATCCAATAAATTTAGAAAATAATTAAAAAAAACCCCTGATATATAATAAAAAAATAAAAAAAATCAGAATTATGCGCAAAAATAAGATGTTCACGTTAACTAAACCTGAGTATCATCAAATCATTAAAATAATTATATAAAGGTATAAAAGTGAATTTCGTGTTGAAGTTCATTTTATTAGGCATTGTATGGTTCAGGCTAAAAGAACGGTAATTGTAAATTTACACTTAATAATCAAAGGAAATCATTCAGTGTGTGGGGAAACGCTGGTATCAAGTCTTTTCAAGTAAAAGGTTGAGTCACAAGTCATTGCTGTGGAAGTCCAAGTCATGTCCGAAGATTTTTTGTGATTTTCTCAAGTCAAATCTAAAGTCATTAAATCTGAGATTCAAGTCTGATTATTCAGTTTTAGCTTCACCAGGCCACTTCTCATGTCTTCAAAAACCAAGATCTTCATCTCTCACCTTCAGGCATCTGCAAGTTGTACACAGGAATTATTATGGAAGTTCACAGTACATCTGATATTTTGAGTGTTTTTTCATGATTATTTTCCATGGTATTGCAAAACAAAACATTGTGCTTGAGGTGTTGCCTTAGAATACGTCCACAGATGTGTATTAAATTAACCAAAATAACAACGTGAGCGATCAGAACTTCACAAAGCCTCGACATCATGATACAAACTTCCCTAAACTGAAAGTCAGTTAGTACAGGTTGCAGTTCAGCAGCAGACTGTTAAAGTTTTAGGCTTAGGGTTTAAAATTTAAAAGTTTTATTCAGTGTTCTGCAGAAAGGAGTTCAGACTCTGTTGTAGAAAGTGGTTGGAGTTGCTGCTGTGTGTTTTCCTGGGCGTGGGTTCTGGTTAACTTTGAAAAAGACAAACATTTATTATGTATGTCGTGAACACACTGTATGTATACATCTACTCGCCTTTGTGTCTCCATTCATAAAAGCTTTATCTTTACTGTGCACTCATTCACGAAGATGCTTTTGTTCTTCTGTGCCTCTGCTGCACGTGTGGGACCCACGAATGTTAACCGTCACGCACGCGAAGACACGCTCGGCTAACCTTTTGGAGCGTTCTCCGAGTCACTTTACGCTGCAGTGGAAACAACGGTGCTAAAAACGGAAACGTTTGAGCTAAAAATAGCAGCTAAGACCAACCAGCATCATTCAGTCTTTGCTAACTCGGGCGTTCGCTCATGGTTAATTCAGAAAACGAAGCTATTTGTAGCACTAACATGCTTCATTCAGGGGCCTGAATCCACCGAGGCACACAACAAGAACCACTGCTGGATGCTGCAGTCAATTCAGATGAGGTCCTTTGAATTAGTCAGGATGAGAAATCAAATTAATACCTCCCGGCATTCTGGATTCTCAGCTCATTATTATGACATCCAGCATTCAGAAAAAGGGCACTTACCAATTTCTAAGCAATATTTTAAAAAATGAAATGAAAGTGATGATGCTTCAAGAAAAGAAAGGATTCTCAGAAACCGGAAGAGGATAACCTAATAAGAGTCTGTTGCCTCTTATTGTATTGTTTGTAGCCTATCAACTACAAAGTAAGCTAATGCTAATTTGGTTTATAGACCGACTGCTACGTCTGTTTGCACCTTATGAAAAAACCTCACAAAATGCTAATGTTAATTAACTCCCTCCAGAAAGATTTTCAGTACACTGTAGATGTTATTTGTTTTTTAGGTGGTGTCTTAGCAGCGGCTCCTATAAGTGCTATGGTAAAGGTAGCTGTGGTTCTGCAGTGTGAGGTAGGCTGGAAGGTGAGAGATGAACAGTGAAGGTGTGATTTCATGTGTTCTTCTTATGTCTCTCTCTTATCCTCCATTTCTAGTCAGACAGGTCGGGTTGCACTGCTTTCTCTCTTTGAACATCTTGAATGAAGATCCCTGAGCAGCATTGATTTATGCCTGTTGACAGACTGCCATTACGAGACTTTGCTACAAAAGTCAGAAAAGTAAATTTTGTGCGTGTTGCCACAACATAAATTTACGGTGTCGTAAAAATCCTAATGAGCTCATGTTGACAGCACTGTCAGTGTTTGTTAGGCAGGAACCATTTTAATTTAAGCCTTCACAAGCCTTCTCATGTTTTAATCAGTCACCACTCACTGCTATATATGGTCGCTTGTATAATATATATAGTTACAGTGAACCTTTGAACTTTTACGGGGGGTAAATGTTCAAAGTGTGCAAGATGTTTAAAAATTGTTCACATTTTTTCACTTTACAATCTCAAATTGGTACATTTTACTTCCAAATGTGTTTGTGGAACTACCTATGTCTAAAACCTCAAGTCTTTTGGGGTATGTCTCTACCAGCTATGAACAAATACTGAAAATTCTGCCTGTGCTTTATTGTAAAACAGTTCAGTCAAATTGGATAGAGAATACACAGGTCAAAGTTATAGTCAAAGTTCAGACATAATTTAATAAAAAAAGATTCTGCCTCACAGAGCAGCCCTCCCCCACTCAGCTCCTTCAGACTAGCCAGCAGCAATTAGCAAACACCTGGCAAAACTGCGCATCTGCTGAGGTCATTATAGGAGTTACTTCTCAGTGCAGCGCTGGTACAAAGTCGTTAAAGGGTTAATAGAGGAGCCATGTTGTGGTGACTTCCTGAAGACTGAGTTTCAAAAAGAGCAGGAGTTTTTAAAGAGACAAAGGCCCAATTTCAAGGCATTAAATTACAAAATCTAATTTCTTTTAAGTGTTAAGTCACATTTGATATGTACAGCATTTTTTAATCACACCTGGAGATAACGGTTACTTGATTGTGCTATAAAATGGCATTCAAGGGCCTGGAAAACACATAGTACTGCCCCTTTAAGTGTAACAGTTTAAACTACGCTTCAGTGAATAAATCAAGGCTTTTAGATGAGGTCAAAGAGCTTTTTTCCCCCTCCATCAGCTCAATAGATGGGACCGCAGCAGGGCAGGCGTGCCTGAACCTGTGCGCCGACATTAAAGATGCCTAAACAATACACCATTGAAACTTTAAAACCGACTGACATTTCCAGGCTTCACGTCCTCCGGCAGGTATTTTTTATTTTTTTTTCCCGTCTCCATAATTTACCCTGCGTGTTCTACAGAGTTTGTCCTCTGTGATTTAAAAGTGGCAAAGTGGAAAATGGAAACTCCAGTTCCTGCTAGAACGGCTCCCCTTTTCCTGTCTACGCCCCTGTGTTTCCTGCCTGCCACATAAGTAGGTGTTGCTGATTTGACGATTGGAGCATCTGACAACTGCGGGACATTTTGGCCTGTTTGTGGGGAAAAAGGTGTTGGTCTCTCTGGGACGTTTTCCCGCCGAGTACTTCTTCTTCCTCTGACTCGTATAATCTTCGTCTTCCCCTTAAAGATGAACACGGGGTTCAGGTAAATGAAAGGCCTGCCTGAAACACGTTGAAACTTTTGGCACAAATGCAGTGTGTACTTACTGTTTGTGTTTGTGCAGCCTAGTCATAGACACATCCATTAGCGGTTATTAGCCATAAATGCACGTCAGTGCTCTCTCTAATGAGCGTCTGAACAAAAAGGCCCTTTTGTAGGAGGACTTCCAAACTTCCTGTGAAGGTAAATATTAGCTCTTTTGACTGCGTTTTCAGCATGGATGGAGCCCTGTGTCTGTGTTGTGTCCTGTAAACCACTCAGGTGGCTTTATATACTGAGCTCAACATAGGCTTGCCTGACTAAACCTCAATAATACTGTAGCTTATTCAGGGATAAACTCTGACTTTCTCTCACTGCAATAAAAAAAAAATCAGGTCTTTGTAAATCTCTGAAGAAAAAGATGAGCCCAGGAAGGAGTAAATGGGATTCAGTTCTCAAAAAGTGGCGTTTATTTGAAATAAAATAGTTGGAACGGCTTTGAACCGACTCGCTTTCGGTGAAGCAGACTCAAAACATGAAACTGAGGGTGAAGAGAACGAAACGCGACATTGTAAAGGAGTTTGAATCAAATGAACTACTACATTTGGTCGGTGTTTGACTTACTCTACGTCATATTTACACGTTTCAGGTAATAAAACGTGTAATGGTTGTTGTGTTAACCTGCCAGGCCACTCAGGTCTTCTGATTCTGGTCTGCATCCCCAGAATCAAAACCAACCCAACCAAGCACAGGACCAACAAATACAGATGGATGTAATTGTGATACCAGTACAAAAAGTCCCAATCTTTATTATCCCCCACTATTAGGCATGGACATTAAAGGCAGCTGGTCAAACCCAGAGCACGTATACTTGAAATATAGTATCAAGTATCACGTCCAAGCAGTCATGATATATTGTATGGCTTTAATAAGGTGTAATGGAGGACCTTTTGAGGCTTTTATTTTTCTGCTTTGATTCCTCTTTCACTTCACTAGCTTATCGTCATGTTCAAAAGCTTATTAAGCTTCGGGTGATGGGGGATGCTGGCGTAACATCAGGTTCTCATCGATGGAAATAAAAAACATCAAAGTCCCTTTAATTAGATAATTATAATCTTTTCTTTTCAGGGACCATGCAAGGAGAATTAAGCAGGCATAGAAAACAAAGGAACTAAAGGATAAAGCAGTAATCAAACACATACCACACGTTGGAATGAAGTGATTAAATAAGTTTATTTGATTTACAGACACTTTTTTTTTTTTTTTTTTACAATGTTTTTCTTTTAAATCAAGTCCCCAAACACGCCCCTCCTGACAGCAGGAGCATCACAGTTCATTTTCTAAAGTTAAATCCTCTGATTTCTCCGACATGTAGCTCTACTGACTAAAAACAAAAAATAAAATCTGTTTTCTGCTCAAGATCAGAAATAAGTCACTTTGTACAGAATTCTTGTATAACAAGAAACAGCACACACTTAATACATCACCTCAGTGATTATTAACGTAGCATAAGTCAATGCAACAGGCTATTAAAAAAAAGAGAAAAATCAACTCGGTTTTGGCAACGTGAAACTCGGTTTGTGAGCCATCCTCTTGTCTGTAGTATGACAGCTCAAAAAATAAAATAAATCAGCACTTACTGGGGATTTGGTGAGGAGGGGAGGCATGAAGCGACATACTTCTGTGACAGAGGTTGTGAAGACGATGCCAGGATGTTTTTGCAAATTATTCCCTGAACATTAAAGTGTGCAAAATGGTTCGATCGGTTATTGTAACAGAAAAGAAAAGTAAAAGAAAAAAACAACAACAAAAGAACACTAACAAATAGCATGGCATCCTTCCATTGAGGCTGCTTTAAAAACCATCACATTGCATTTTGTTCTGTTTATATATATATATATATATATATTAGAAATGAGATGTCTGAATAATGATCACAGTTAACAGGATGATTTCTTAGTGATGTGTAAAGGTACTGTGTTGATTAATAGTGATACATACAAGGTGAACTACTTGGCGTTTAAAAACCAAATGACAGAAAAAAAAGTGTTGTATATTCAAACCATAAAACTTCCCTTTATAGAATATTCTTCATTATGGTAAAAAAAACAAATAAATACATTGCATTCAAGCCATCATTTATACAATATATTAAAGTTACTGCAAGATATAGCTCTCTCTTCCTCTCTCTCTCTATATATATATTTATCTGTTGTAGTTGTTAAAAAAAACATTTGGTAACATCAAAAAAAGACAAGAAAATGTAAAAACGTAAGGAGCTTAGTTCATTAAGAAGTTGATGTGTAAACACGGCTGGCCGGACACAATCACATTCAGAGAGCTCCATGCAGCTGGAGGGAAGCTAAAGCTAATGATCCGGCCCACATGGAGAGTCACTTGTCGCCACGGGAACCCCAGGCCCATCCTTTTCCCGTGTTCTCTTAGAGGACGGGAAAGCGCTTTCTTTCCCTTTCAGTAAAGACGCGCTCAAAACTGAACGCATCCTAGGAGCACCAGATCTAAAAATAATTTAAAAAAAAGATATTTTCCTCAGATGAAATTAAGGTAAACTTAAGTAACAGGAAGTGTTTAAGTCAGAGATGCCTGATGCTAAAGGTCTTCCTGTTCCTGTCTTGGATTCTTTCTGATTTGGATCACTAATTAGCTGGTGACTGTGTCTCCAGCTTTGTGTTTTTCCTGCAAATATGGGGTGGAGTGGATCAGATATCTACAGCTGCAGGGGGGGGGAAAGGTCTCTCTTCACAGTGCCTGTCATTGTATTACCACCCAGAACCGGACTGCAACCCTTCATTAAAAGCGACTCCGTCCATGTGTGGCCGATTTTTTTTGTGTCCAGAAACTCAAAACCAACCATCAGAAAGCCAGCTGTCTAAAGGGAAAGCAGCTCGCTGATAAGGCAGTAAGAATAACAAAATGGTGGTTTTTCTCCAAAGAAGAAGAAAAAAAAAAAATCTTTTTTTTTTTAAATTTTTATCCACATATATATATATATATATATATATATATATATATATATATATATATTTTTTTTTTTTTTCCTATTGCTCCTCATATATATATTTTTCCAAGTCCAATGAGTAGCATTCCATTTCTCTTTTGGGAAAAGCATATGTAAGCATGTATATAATAAATAACAAAAACAAAACAAAAATCCAGTGTTCGCTTCAGATCACGCAAACAGCATCATGATCCTTCTGAAACAATCATTGGCAGCAACCTCCAGTATTAAACTTCAACATTACACACGCACGCAAACACAAACAAAAAAAGTAAAGAAAGTAATAATGTGCAGAAAGTTCTCACATCTGTCACATTCTGTGGCACTGTCTACACTCATTTTAAGTGCTAAAAGCTCAGAGAAAACATGTATGAGAGGTCAAAGGAAACGACGTGTGCAGGTGGGGGGGAAAGCTCCTGTTCTTAAGGCTGATTTACTGACCTTCAAACAGTAACACTTTTTTGGCTCTTGGCTGACTGATTTGTTTACATGCACAGGGTAATCAGTTAGCAGAACACTGCGATTATGACGTAAACTGTGATGTTAATACTGCGATCGATGTGGACAGGACAACATGGTGGGAATAATTAGTGGAGAATTTGGATTTTGTGTGGGGAAAAGGTGTTGTGTGCATGTAAACGCAGTCAGAGAGGAGGTCGTGAGGGAGTGTCGGTGGTCAGTGCAAAGTTTATAGGAATGTAAAAGGCTATGGCACTTGGTGCAGGCTAACAGCCGATGGTTCGATGCAGACAGACAAATAAGAGAGGCGCTGTTGGGCGGGCAGGCAGGCAGGCAGGCAGACAGGGCAGGTTCATGGTCAGCATTCAGTAGTATGGCATCAGAAAGTCAGAAGAGTTGCGCCGTCGTGGAACCTCGCAGACTTGGGATGAAAAAGCTACTCCCTCCCAACTGGGGAGGTTCGAGGCAGAGCAAGACGCTCCCCTCGTTTTCCAGTTCCAAGTCGAAAACCAAACCAGAGCAGCAGGGAGCCCGAGGATTGTAACGGTGATGACAAAAAATAAATAAAAAAAGGACGGCGGGCACTCTTTATTTTGGCGTCCTCTAAACGTCTGTGCAGATAGGTCCTCGTCTGCTGATCACCTGGGGGAGGAGAGAGACAGGAGAAGGGTGTGAGCTCTTCCGAGTCGGGCCTCGCCACAGGACACACTTGTGTAATTAATGCCGAGGTCAACAGTTCTTGGGCCATCTGGTCGGACTTTCCTGAAAGTGCCTGCACACTGTGACCAGACTGTGGCCTAAATATACTCCTGCACTCAGCATACCAACTCAAAAACCTGAACAGCACGAGCATTAAACCACAGCAACCAGGGATGGAGGTTATCGATTAACGAGCTAATTGGCTTATTAAAACGAGTCCCAGTCCGGCCTTGTGTGCAACACACACAAACCTCGACTCTTGCACCGGTTAATTAGCCTCGACTGAGGAATTACTGGATATACAAAAGTAAACAATATGTTTTGGTCGAGTGTGAGCAGAGCCAATCCGTTTTGGGATGGAAGATTTTCCGTCGTTAATTGCCTCAGCGATGGTCGTATCGTTGGGGAGTGAGGCTCTAAAACTGCCAGAGTGATGTTGAGAGAGCCATGAACGGCGCTTTGATTTGTGTGAAAAGCAGCCGTCCCGCTAATAGCTCCGCCGTGAATACGCCGGAGAAATGTTGGCTTCATGAGCTAATGGGAGAAGGGTGGTGGGAGGGAAAGTTGATTGGCCTGGCAGACCTACAAAGTCTAATCAAAGCAAAATGTTGCTTTTATGGCCAAGAGGATCCAAATCCTGGCTGGATGAACGAACAGAGAGAATGAAAGGCACGCTTATCACATTAAGAAAGCGAAATCATCTTAAATCCAAGATTCCAGCTTTGCATTTTGCATGTGTGTGTGTCTGTGTGAGTAGACGTGTGTGTGTGTGTGTGTGTGTGTCAGTGTGAGTAGACGTGTGTGTGTGTGGTCTGTGGCAGTGCTGACAGAGGACTTGGAGCTTTTGTTAAATGATAAGAGTGCAAAGCAGGAAAGTATGCGCCTGCAGCTGTACAAACACTTGTAACAGTAAAAGTTTTGCCCTGTGATGTGATTTTTTTTTTTTCTCCCCCCCTCATGGGGCTAATATGGGATCGCGGTTACTGAATACACGAGCGTGAAGGTCTGCTGTCAGATCTCCTGCTGATGTTTTGACAGCGCCAAGCTCGGGGATGCCCTCGCATTAATCCTGAGCGGGATGAGGGGGAGGGCGGATGCGGTCAGAAGAGGCAGCAGAGGGAGTTAATTGGATCTCAGTGTATCTGACCTGCGCCGGGGGTTTGCGTTGCCGGTGATTAGCCTGCGATGTATAACGGCTTAAGCGATTACTGTTTCTCTTCATCCTCATTTATTTAGACGAGATGTCTTTTTTTCCCCCCCCCTCTCCTCTGCGAATCTGCTCTGATTCCCTTCGACTTCTTGTCAGAGATAAATGCTGGAGTTGTTGGCTTTTCTCCTTGAACTTTCAAAGTGCGTCAAACCCTAAACAGCCTGTGCTGTCAGTGAAGAATGAATGTACAGATTTTTTATTTTTTTTGCATTTGGAGACAAAATTAGCTGAAAATCAGTTGCCGCAGAACATCTTTGTGATTCTTCCATGGGACAGAAAAGAACAGTTCAGCTCTGACCTGGGATAGCAATGCAACAATCAGGGATTTCTATAATTAGCAACTTTTGACAGTGGGAAACACATGCTCTGGCTGGCTGTGTGTGCGTGTG
Source organism: Alfaro cultratus (assembly GCA_903066825.1). NCBI lineage: Eukaryota > Metazoa > Chordata > Actinopteri > Cyprinodontiformes > Poeciliidae > Alfaro > Alfaro cultratus. Next base: position 61,351 of record CAEFZX010016167.1, on the reverse strand, counting down.
TGTGTGTGTGAGAGCGCGTGCGAGCGCCTTTGTTTGTAATACCTTGTAGGGACCATTTTCCTGACACATACAACGTTGTGGGGACCAATTGCTCCTTGTGGGGACTGAAACCTGGTCCCCACAAGGGGAAACGCTGTTTTTGGGTCAGGGGTTAGATTTAGGACTGGTAGTTTTTGGTAATATTTAGTGTTAGGGTAAGGTTTAGGCTGTAGAAATGAATGAAAGTCAGTGGAAAGTCCCCACCATGCTAGCAAACGTGTGCACGTGCGTGTGTGTGTGTGAGAAGAGGAACTCATAGAGCCGGCCTCTGGAACATGATATGTGTGCCAGCCTTTCATGTCACCTGTCATTAGCTTTCGCCTGCTAAAATCCATCTGTCAGCGCTAATGACGCCTGTTGAAGTAAAAGACAAAAGTATAGATTTTTACTATTTCTGTTTCTATGAAAGCCTAAATTATTAAAATTTACTAATAGTAACGTCAACAAGCTAGTGATAGCTCGCACTCTAATGGTACCATTTAAGCTAACAGTAGCATGTTAGCAAATTGTTACATAAAAACTAAGCTTTACGGACTAAATGGAGTACATCAATGTTAAAACTGTTTCTTTTTCTTCCACATTATGATTATGCATAATAAAGTTTGTCGTTATGTGTCAAAATCTGAAAAAGTTAAAAGTGTGTGAATACTTTAGCAAACTCCTATCGGTTTCTCAAACCTACTGCAAGATGTTTGGAATGATTTTCTATAGGTGATCCTAAATCACCTATAGAGCCGTGAAAAATCCCTACTATTGTTTTTGCAATAGCAAAATTGGCAACATTTACTTTTTGTCTATAAAGATGCAAACACCAAATGTGTTTATCGCTTTGATTGCTGACACATCTTATATAATAACATTTTGCTTCATTTTGAAATGGTGTTTTATATATATATAAAAAAGAAAACATAAAGAAACCAAAGCAAAAGAAAAACATCAAACTGTTATCTGGAAGTGGGAGGCATATTTCACATCTGAAATCATTCTTCAAGTCAGCAGGATCCTGGGGTCATAATCTATGTGAACTCGCACCTCCTCAAAGTTTTTCCATTTGGTTGGCTCTTGCTCTCGAATTTTACAGGAAGATGCAATGTTGGCAAATGATCACTCTCCTTTCCTCATCTGAACTCTGCCCATCCTGCCAGTTTCCCAGTAAGCTCCCCATTTTAATTTTTTTTCTTTAATCAGTTGGCGTATTTTTGTCATGTAAAAAATAAGGATATGCTGTCAGAGGGTTTGAAGTGGTTCCTTCTTTACTTTTTTATTTTTTATTCACATATTAGTCATTTGACTTTGCAAACCAACATTTGCCTAACCTCTTTATCTAAACAGAGCGCTACTAAAAGTTAATGGGCACAAACCCTGAAGTGCACACATGACCTACCTGTTCCTTTGCTCTTGTGTGTTTTTACAGTATTTCAACAAAAGAAAAAACTTTGACAGGTTGGTAAAGAAAGCAGCAACGCCTTGACATTTGCTCTGAGCGTGATAACCTTAACAAATAAGTCACAACAGATTCCTTGTCCCCCTTATCGGGGAGTCAAAGTTTATCCTTGTTATTATTCAGTGTCTGCTACAGTAACTCCACCGTTGTACACAGACTTAGATGGTGTGCTGCCAGTTATGTTTTCGTCTGGGTTAATAAGTCCAGAGCTTGTGTGCGTGTGTGTGCGTGTGTGGGGGTGTGTGTGCGCGTGTGTGTGTGGGCCTGTTAACGGCAGGAAGTAGGAAAAGCAGCTCTGGTTGTGATAAGACGCTGGTCAGCTCTCTGAACCTTCCCGAGTACAACGCGATGGGAAAACAGTTCACAGAGCAATCATTACCCTAGCCCTAACCTTTAAGCGAAACCTCTCGTGTTTATCACGAGACGATCCGCTTCAGGTGAGAGTCTACTCAGGAAATGAGCAGGGAGCTCTCTACATGCTAATGTTCCAGGGTTGGCTTTGTGTTATCAGCCACTCAAACTGCCTGACAAAGTGCTGATGTGAAAAGCACTGAAGTCCTTAAGTGGCTTTTGGAACAGAAGGCGAATTACCTGGTCATACCTGGACTGAAGAAGGTGGAGTCTGCTGCATCAGCTTCTTCAGTCTGAAAAGAGAAAATATGTTTAAGCAATGATTAAAGTACAAAAGTTTCATCATTTTTTTGCATCACCATGGTTCATTTCCCCTAAATTGTGTTGTCTCTTACAGAGAAAGTCCTCCTCTGTCTGCTTAGTCACACTTCAGCCGTCATGCACACGCTGAGTCTGGATGAGACAGTTCTGCTCCGGCACATCACCAGGGAGAACTGTGAACGGCGTGAGCGCGCGGGTACGCACTGCACTGCGCTATTAATGGAAACCCAGCCGCTAAAAAAAGCTAAGAAGCTAGGAATAATAAAGCACTCTTGAAGGCTGGAAATAGGCGCACGCGCTCCAGTGAGTTACTCGTTCGGCTTTGTGCCTTTTTTTATTAATAGCACAGTGTTTCTGAGGACACACTCAGAGGAGGTGGGGGGAAAAAATGAGTAGCACTCTGTAAAGTCGTGGGGAATTTATAAATTGTAGGGTTTATGGCATGAATGGAATATATAAACACCACCACCAGTAACGTGGAACAGCCATCGGTGGCATTTTGCTTGCTCCCCGCGGGGCTGTTTGCAACTTCAGGAAAATAAAACTGCTTCTCTGCTGCTGTTCTTTTTTCTTCAATGGGAAGTTCATATTCTTTATGAAGCATAGAAGACATGGAGTCAAAAAAACTCCAACAGTAAAGTGGGTGGAAATTGAAGGAGAGACACCTATGAGCACTTTTTGATAACTGATTTAGCGGTAGAAAACTTTTCCACTTGGACATTACAGTTCTGTACAGTGAATTCAGTCGATTCTCTGTGAATAGTTAAAATATGCAAATACTTGAGAGCGACCCTTACTATTTATTGCAACTGCCAAATTTTAATGGTTCAAATGCCAAATATACCTTTATATAGAATAATGCGCACAGTGGAAACAATTTTAGCAGTAGCGCTTAAGCTAATATCTAGTCTTCTTTGTTTCCATTCTCATGCGTATGGAAACAGCTACAGCCAATCAACACCAAGGAAAATGAATGGCACTCCTGGAACTGCTACTTTGTAAACTCTAGCAGGTAGCATGCTAAGTAGCATTGCAGCTAGGTATTCCAGCTTCCCAAGCTGCATTTTATTTAAAATATTTTAGATGTGCTCTGTGGAAATGCACTCAGGCAGGTAATCACTCTATAGTGGGAGCCAGTCATTATTCATTTTACATCCACAATTCTGGTTGTAGTATTTGAGTAGCTACAGAGATTGTAGGCTACATTCAGGGGCGCCACCAGGAATCTTGGGCCCCATGACAAAACCTTTTAGTCCCCCCCCCCCTTTGCAGCCGCTGTTACAATTTCTTGAATCTATCTGAGCCATCAAAAGTGTCACAATTTTAAAGACTCTTACTTTCGTTGGTCCAATACTGACACTAGCACAATATTCACTGCTAGTGAATTTTACATGCAGCAGTCCACATACTGCAAATAGGTTCCTTACATTTTTTTATTATTAGTTTTAGCTCATTGAAATGTCTCTCCTCACCAGCAACAGTCACAGGCAACGTACCAAATATACATGAAGCAATCCAGACTTCTCAGTAAATGAAATATTTTTGTATTTTGTTCAAGCTGCAGAATATAATTTTAATAAAAAAATGTTTTTTCCATATTTGTTGAAGCTGTCACCATGTTGTGACAGTTTGCTATGCAACAGATAATCTGTGAAAAGACCAATCTTCTCCACTTCCTCCCTGAACTGCTACTGCCGTCTAAAGAAATGCACCGTTCTGACCAAAAACATCCAATCAGAACCAGGAGGAGGGTCTTAGTGCTGTCAATCAACCTCATTTACTCACTGCTAAGTGTGCTAATGGAAGATTTTATAAAAATTGTTTGAATTTGTGTGAGTAATAAATTGTTTTTGTTGTGTAATTGTAAAAAGAGTAGAGAGACAGGAAAATCCACATAGATTGAACACAGTGTTGCTCACCTTTCTCACTGGGGCGGAGGTTAAAGGTTATGCTGCTATCGGAGCTAGATCTGCTGCTGACTGACTCATCTGATGCTAAGTGTGGTAAAAGGTACAGATACAAGTTAAATATATGAATATGTTGTTAAATACTTTCCTTCATTCAGTAAATTCTAGTGAAATGGAGGCAAACAGTAGACTCTAGCTAAGCTAACTATGCTAAATGGTTGACAATCTCGCACAATCTGCCAAACTCTCTTGGAGAAAAACTGGGCTATAAATTGACACTTTTGTCTTTTTTTCTCTCTCAAATATGGATGTGTGCTTTTTGGTCTGGGAGTGGCAACGTTTGATTTTTACCCCTAAAACAATGTTAAAAACACTATATGATTAATTTTGTAATTGACAGGGTCCCCCCCCCCGTTTTTAAAAATATTTCTATAAGAAGTTTTTTTTGTGGGAGGGCCTTCTGTCGGTCAGGGGCCCTTGCAATTGTCCTAACCTTTCCCCCCCTATACGGCGAAGTAAACAACAAAGAATTGCAGTTCAAGCTCAAGCATGCTAAGGCTAAAGTTCACGAAAAATTACTGTGGTTTTCCAAATGTATTTTTGACCCTCTTAAGTTGTCCTTTTCCCTACATTGTGAAAATGACATTGAGTCATTGATTGAACATTTCAAACAGAATTGATCTCTTTCTTCTCTTCAGAAAGATTTCTACTTACTCAGAGTTACAATAGGCTTTCCCTGTCAATCAATCTTTAGCATTTGCAGTTCCCTTGATAGAAAAAAACAACATTTTTTCAGAGTACATTTGCAAGCAGCACTAGTGAATAAAGTCCAGATGAACAAGACTATACAATTCAAAAATAATGTATCAAAAATGGCTAAAAACAACTAGTTTAGGGGAAAATACTGGGCTTTTTTAAATAGTTTCTTACCTGATGTCCACTACTTTCCACCTGCACGTTTTAAAAAAAATCTACAATTAAGTAAAACTCTTTCCAGCCTGGCAACCCAAAGTAGTTCTTATAATTACTTTTGTTTTGGCAGCCTAAAAAAAAAGTCATTTTAAATTGATCAAAAATCATATGCACTTATTTCTGAAACTTAAAAATCTGCAAAACAATTAAATACAAAGCTAGCATCCAAACATGAACAAAGAGATTTCTATTAACAAAGACTGAATGTGAGTCTCTGTAGTTTTTTTTTATTTGTGAACTATTCATCAGAAAGTGTGGCCTTTCCTCCATGGTGTTGGGTGAAAGTCAACGGGTTGTGATTAGTTGGCCCGCAGCGTCTGATAGTGCGGTTCTAGTTTGAACTGCTTCTTGGACGACGGGCTAATATATATTACTGGCACAGTTTCAGGAGTGAGTGTCCTCTTTTAGTTCATGTTCCGCTTTTTTCATTCCGCTTTTTTTTCTTTTTTTGGTTCCTGGAAGAGGTCAAACAGAAACCGCAACAAGTCTTCGCCTGTACTACGCTTTTAGTACAGCGTAGACGCACTAAGAGGAAGTAGTCACAGGCTAGCTGAGAGTTGAAGATTTTGACCGGTCCTCAAATCTCTTCTGCAGAATTGGAAAATCTTTTATAAATGATGGGATTTTCTTTTCTGTTTCTTGTCTGCCTGTGCATAAGAAGTCTTAATTTTAGGCGTGAGAAAGAGTAATGACCTCCTAAGGGTCGAAGACAAGGTGTCTGTGGACGGACATCAGACATCACATCGCCATCCTGTCTAAAAATGTTCCGCATCTTCCACAGGAAGGAAGTCATTTCTGTAAGCGCTGGCAACAGGGGAGCAAGCCAATGTGATCAAAAAAGAAACAAGAAGTTTTGTCTCACCATTAAAAAAAAAATAAAAAAAATTCAGAGCTTGTTTTAGACTTTTAAGGCCATGACCAGCTTTTGTTCCAACTGATTCATATCTCTGGTGCTTATAAAGAAGGAAAAGATGAGTGTGTGAATGAGAGGGGAAGCAGTTGAGCAAACTGGTGAGATGGGGGAGTTTTAGCTAACTGGGGTTTTCTGTTGGCCCAGATATTGAGGGTCTTTGGCTATTATGTTTGAGCAGCATGTCAAACTTCAGCAACAACATCCAAGTTTTCAGCAAACCCCATAAGAAAGGAAATAAAAACACCCTAAAACCTTTTTCTTCCTACATCAATCAAATTTCTTTGGCGTCCTTGTAGCTCTTAGTCAGAAAGTCATCAACAAACAACCCAAGCAAGTGCTAAATATTTAAAGAAGGGGCTGCTGAATAATAGATGAAATAATCAGCTGTTTTAACAATGCGACTTACTTTTCGGCCTTTTCCCTGTCGTCCAGGAAATACAGAGCCGTGGCCAGGAAAAACATGCCCCCCAGGACAATGATGAAGGGACACAGCATGAGGGCATAGCCCAAACTGAGGAACTTCCATAGTTCAGATGAAGCGAATCTCTCCTGTAGCTTATCAGAGATCTGCAGCCAGACACAAAGAAAAAAGAGAAAACATTTTAAAAAATAAAAATAAAAGCTAGTCACCAAGTAGGTGTGAGAGACACCGAATTTATTAGTTTATTTATTTTACTGTTCATGTGTATTATAGTTCACAGGTACCCCACCCAATTTGTTTTGTTTATTATAATAAGTTCATTCATTCTTCATTGTAGCTTGTTAATTCCTTCTTAACTTGGTTTTGTGTCTGTCTTGTGCTTTGATCCTTCGTATTGATAGTTCCTTTATGTCAGTGAATGCAACTGTGTTATGTGTGTTCCTGGAACGTGCCGTTTGCGAGGGAGTAGACTGTTTTACCGTTCTGCTGGGAAGCATTAGGCACCGAGTGTGACAGGCTGAATTTTTTTGTATAAAGGTAAATAAAACCTTTTTTTTAATTCGCAATACAACTCCGGATATCATCTGTGCTTGAGCCCAGCAACATAAGGATGTAAGTAAGTGATTAATGAGTCAACCTAAAGTTGATTGATCCCATCAATCAACTAGTGATTAATTAATAACCATTTCCTTAAAACTCTGTCTTGTTTCAATTGGGTCGACCGTCTTTCTACACTGCGAATTGAACAAAATAGTACATCATTATATTTTAACAATTTTGTGTGTCAACTGTGGTTTTCTTAAATGATTAAACTTCGACATATTTATGAAATATAACAAAACAGCCTGAACATCTTATGTTGCAGACGTTTCTGTCATCACATCCTCGCCTTCGTAGCACATGAGTAATTTTTGGTTGAGAAGTTGACACTGCAGCACCGCTGAATAAGCAATATTAAGGTAAAACTTAAGGAGCTTGTCGAGTGTTTATATTTAAAAACAGGAGCTCCCCACACGTTCATTTCACATCCCACAACGGACACTGTCTGAACCGTTTCGCTCTCGTTCCGGTGAGGCTCCGCCATTTTTATTCCTGTATATCAAGCCGGCTCCCTTTAAGGGTGACCAGCGGTGCCCTCTTCTGGTTGGAGGCCAAACTACAACGATAAAAGAAGGTCTAAACGTCTAATAAACCATTAATCGACATCTCATATTCAAACCTTCTACAATGCACTACGCGGTGTTGGTTTTCACATGTTTGTATGCACTTTTTCTCCAATTCAAGGCAAGGTTTGACAGCTAACAGCTCATCTTAGAATTCAGTGTGTCATGTGTTATGCTAAGGGGAACAACAGCTGAAGAAAAGTGGGTGTTAAGTGACCTGTTATGTCTCCCTGTATCACCCATAAGGCGGTCCCACTGACAATCACATGGCGACGGAGGCTACTAATGGCAACGCTGAGCTAGCTGTGTGTGGAGGGGTCGGCGGGAGGCGAACAGCAGGACTCTGCTAGTGAGTGAGTCAAAGTGTCACAGTGGCTCTGCCACACTGATTTCATGTTTGCTTCTGCAGACTGACATTCACTGCAGAAAAAAGCTAGAGGAGGATATTGAAGGAGGTGAATCTGTGCGAGGGGAGTACGTGCATTAAAAACCCAGGTGGCAGCAGTGTGTGTATGTGTGGCCAGTGCAGGGCCCATTTCATCAAGAACAGTAAATTCTCTGCAACTTGCACAGAGCAGCAAAGCTAAAAATAAGCAGAGAACTGCTGTCGGTCTAATTATCCTGCCAGAAGGCATTTCTTAGATGATTATGGAGATTGTTTCTGGCATTCCTTTACTACCACCTACGTGGTACGGTCCTTCTCTACTGGTAGAGGAGTCTGGGCTGTGTTTATCAGGAGGATTCTTGAGTGACATCAGTCTGATACGCTCTGATGAAAATGAGTCTTGGCTCACATTTCTGGGAATTTCAAATATTCTAACGCAGCTTCTCAAAAAAGGTGGTAATTTTCCTGAGGCGTGACCACTAAAAAGCAGCTCTGTCACACCGGATCAGTTTTCTTGACCTCAGTGCTTCGTCTTCAGGTCTGCTTGGTGCTCAAGCCCAAAACCTCAGTGTGAACCAAAATAACTGAGTCATTCCCTATCTTTCTCCTGTGGTTGCTTGGCGATAACCACTTGCTTTTTCCTGCTATTCCATCTCTTTTTGCCAATTCACAGTCTCCCCAGCCAATACGCATGGGCGACTGCATATCTGCCGCCACTTGGTGTGCGTCACAACTGGTCCATCACACTCGTGTGCTAAACCTCAGCTCAGGACACTGACGCACTCCGAGCGTTCCGAGAATCGTCAGTCGGGCTTTTGAGGAGGAAGCGAGAAACCTCCGGGTGTTCAGAATGTCACTCATCAGGAGAGAACTGTGGCGTGGAGTGGATCCGGGGGGACTGAAGAACCGTGGGGAAATGTGGGAGTAATCCAGGGTGGCATTAATCTGACTCATGGAAAAAGTGGACGTCAGTAATAAGAGTGCTATTAAATTGTGCTTTGTCTCAGTCTTCATTTTGTTCAAACTTTTCTTTATGCTTTTAGGTTACAACAAAACAACAAATAATGTATTTTTGGGGTATTTAATATAATGGATCAACACAAATTAGTGCGTGAAAGGAAAAGGATGCCTGGTTTTCATTTTTTCAAATACAAATCTGAAAAGATTAGCATGAATTCAGGCCCCTCTGCCTTCATAAGTCACCTAATTAGTGGACCTTTGAGACACATACAAAACTGTGTACCATGTGGTGTAAAACTAATACTTTGAATCAATTTAGGAGGCAGGTTGATATTATTGGGATGTTGGCTGTAACTAAATACAAAATATCCCAGAACAAAACCGGTTAGAGATCGTAAAAGGCTGCAGAATTGGTTGGGTTCACCTTCCGGGTGAATAATAACCCTAAACATATAATCCGAACTATAGCGGAACGGTTGAGGTCAAAACATTTTTATTTGTTGCCGTGTTCTAGTCAAAGTACAGAATGAATTTCATTTGGAATCTGTGGCAAGAAGTGAAAATTGGTGCTGCGAAATGCTCTTCATCCAATCTGTCCCACAAAGTGTTTGGGCCAACGTAGAGAAATTAATGTGGCCATGGAGGAGTGAGTTTCTGCCAAACTCAGATTCATAGATTAATTTGACGTATTTGAGAGAAAGAACATACATATTGTCTGATCTTTAAAATGTCAGATTTCTTTCCTACAAATGTCTGGCTTTTCAATGTCAGAAAATATCCTAGTTTTAATATTGTAAATGTATGCCTTTAATCATGGAAATTTATTATTTCTTTTTCTTAAAAAACTTTTTGACATCAGAGAATATCCATATGTTTTCTTACAAATACGAAAAAATGATGTTGAAATTTCTGAGTTTTGTTGATGTAAATTTCCTCATCTGTAGCCACATTCTTTATATACAGTGGTTCTAATGGTTATGCTTATATGTTTAAGGTTAAGGTGTGTGAATACTTTAGTAAGGCATTGTATATTAGCACATTGGCGTACTCTCACTTTCCTAACAGCACAAGTAACATTAGGTAACATAATGCATAAACTGGAGCTGAAAGTCTTGCTTTCACCTCAGGATATTCTGGGCGACTCAGTTTAATTGAGTGGAAAATGACAAAAAAATGTCACCTTCACTTTCTGTGGGTAACTTTTGAAAGCTTAAAAAAAAAGTGTGAATATACTTCAGTTTGAGAAAGCTGAGAATTATGATGTCAAATAATGTTATTCAAAATGTTTCTCTTTACTTCTACATTGTTTTTTTCCTCTTCACACTGAGTTTGAAACATGGTAGAGAGAGGAAGTTAAGATCAGACCAAAGTAAACTCTTCTATGTAAGCAGAAACAATAAGGTTATTTATTTCAGGGCAACGCTGCATCTGATCCCTCTATTGAGAAGCGCTTCTTGCTCTCGCTCCTTTCACCTGCCTCTGACGCTAGTTTCAGGTTTTCATTCAGGCGAGAAGGAACAGGAACAGCAGCAGCTCAGCAGACAGCTGCGCCTGTCGCCAGCCTGTCAGGTCCTGACTGAGGATCCTGAATGAGTCTGATTCTCTTAATCAGAGACATCCGCCGCTTTTGTTGATGGAGCTCAGACTGTGAGCCAGCCTCTGAGTGATAAAACACATAACCACAAAACGTTCTATTCTCCTGATACAATTTACGGCCCCAGACGCACATAAAAAAAATGCCCATTTAAAACGTCAAATGCGTGGATAGAGTGTGACACGTGATGCGGCGTGTAGGAGAATACACTTCTTCCTGCCTTTATTACCGTTACAGAATGCAGGGGAAGAGGGGCTCAGTGGAGTTGCTATTTAACTTTAGAAATGTTCATTCTCACTTTAAAATAAGACGAATGTGTCTTGACAGTCTGATGCGAATCCCGTTTCACACTCCATTGAACGCCGAGCAGCACTTTCACTCCGGCTTCCTGAATGCTATTCTTTTGGGGGGCGTACGCGCTCGGTCTGAAAGGTGGGGAGCGTTAGGTTGGGGCGGGGAAACAGGCTGACGGTGACCTTGAGAGGCCCGGTAAGGACTACTCTCTCATCTGGTGACCAATCAAATACGCCAACTGTGGCGTATCCGGGGGAGCCGAGAGACTTGCTAGAAAATACCACTGATTGCCTGGAGAGCAGCGGCAAAAATCACAATCCTGTTCACCGGTTCTCCTGGGACCTGCGCTAAAAGCCCCTCCTGTGGAACACTTTGCGCTGGCCTAGTTAAAGCCAGAGCTATAAATGTGCTTGTTTACGTGCTGAAGCGGCATGCTCCACATCTGTCACCTGGTATGCGTTTTAAACACACAGCCACAGCTTGGGGAGAAGGAGGATGGGCGAGGGTCTTACCTTGCCTATCAGGTATGGACTTCCTGCGTCACCCAGGAGATGAGAGGTGAAGCTCTGAAAGGCGACTGCTGTAGCTCTCCGTGTGGGAATAACAACAAACTGCAGAGAGACAGGAAGAGGGAAATAAGGTCAAGGTGAAGAAGGAGGTCACACCTCCTGGTAGGTTCAGATAAAGCTGTCAGAAACGGCCTGTTTACCTGCATCCTCATTGCAGACGGCAAACTAATTAAAAATAAAGAATTTGTTTGGCTTACTGAAACTCTTATTATTTTTTATTTTATTTTACAAACCCAAACACGTACAATTGTCGTTAAATAATTCACACCAAATGATTTTCTGGAATTTCTTACGCCGCCGGAATGAAACTTTAATGAACTTAATTGGGTTTTTAGGACAGTGACAAATGAAAAACACTACATGACTAAAAAGATAAAAGGATAATGATAATAGTTTTCAAAGGTTATCACTAATACAGCTCTAAAAAGGTCAATTTCTCTTCCAGCAGTGTGCTGCATTTAGCTACACCAGTACTCCCATAAATTTCAACCAGTCTCCCTACCAAAGAAAAGCAAGAATCATAATGCTGACACCACCATGTTTCACTATGACGACTGAGTGTTGGGTGAAAATTTGAATTTGATCAAATTAAGCCAAAAAGTTAAATCAAACACATCCATTCACATGTTTTTTCACATGTTTTTTACTTCCACTTTAAAGTTAAGAGCGGCTTCTTGTTGGCTGAATAAAACTCGAACAGAATACATTTAAGTTTGTGGCTCAGTGGGACTGAATGTTAAAAAAATAAAAATAAAAAATCAAGGCGTATGAATAATTTTGTATCTCACCCTATTAAGGCCAGAGTTCAGCCTTTATGACTCAGTTGTCAATTGTTCCACTTACCATTAAAATGTCTGCTGTCAAAGCCCAGTTCACGAAAAGCAGCGTCTCTCCGATGAAGATGCAAACCTAAGCAAAGACAAAGAGGTTTCACTCTGAGAGCCGCCACTTTCCGCTGACAGCTGGAGGATATTTCTATCGCTGCTTTAAGAACTGCTTTGGTTAAAAGCGGTTCGAAAACATGTTATTATAGCGCGGCCCCGTAGATTATGTTGACATGCGGGCTTTCACTGAGCTGTACCCCACAGACTGAAAACCGGCTCGGGATGACAACAATTGTTTATTTTTGTCACAGATATTCAATGTGGGATTTCAAATTACGTCCCTTCGGAATAGACAGAGCAAGTTGTTTACTCTTCGAATGACCTCGGACTGCGTTAATGTACGTGCAGCTAGTTCGTTCTTGACCGCTTGAATCGCAAACACACCTAGAGGGATTTGGTTGCGGTGGAATCTCATGTATCTGTACTGCCTGGTTTCATCTGAACCGCTTAAACACGGCCGACTGATGTGTGTTTCCTGCTGGGGAATAACCCCCTCTCTCCCTTGCACCCTTTCTCTCCCTTGCACCCTTTCTCTCCCTTGCTCCCTTTCTCTCCCTTGTTCTCTCTCTCACCCTTGCACCCTCTCTCTTCCTTGTTCTCTCTCTCTCCCTTGCTCCCCCTCTCTCCCTTATTCTCTCTCTTACTCTTGTTCCCCCTCTCTCACTTGTTCCCCCTCTCTCCCTTGCACCCTCTCTCTCCCTTGTTCCCTCTCTCACCCGTCCGTCAGAGCACCAGACCTACAGTACAGCACAGAGAGAGCTCCGGCAGGGTTCTGACAGCCGAGATGTCAGACGGGTCCGCCCTGAGGCCGACAAGTTGCCTCCTGAAAGAGAGGAGCCAAGTCTCGTCTCGACAACAGCTGCGAGGGGTCGGTGGGCCTCGGCGGAGCAGCGCCGTCGGTTCCAGCCATGTCACGCCTTATAACACGACACATCTGTCAGCTCCTCGCAATGAAACCCGACTCGCTCATTTACAACCGCAGCGGTGTACGATGATTTAATACCGAATATTGCCCCTTTGCTGCACCTGATTTCTATTCCTGTCCGTTCGGATGAGCTGGAACCTATTCCTGCAGCGCAGCCAGTGTATAAAATTGAGTCGGACAGATGTGTGGCCGCGAAATGAGTGTGGATACGTCCGTAGCTGGAGTCTAATTGGCTGAGTCATGCTGCTGTCAAACACCTGATAAATGTGCACCTTTGACCCAATGGGAGTTCATAAAAATCTTACTTCATTAAATCCCAATTATTATTCATTTCAGCCGTTATTTAATATTTGGAAACTAAATTAGAAGTTGCAAGATGGCTGCCATATCTTTTCCGGAGCATATTTTACAAGCGGAAGCCGTTAAATGCATGCAGACAAGCAGCATATCATTGCAGTACTGTTGACAGCTTTAAATTATGCATTTCAACTTTCCCTTTATCACTTCAACCATCCTATATAGTGGTTCCAATAGTTGCAGTTGTCTGAATGGGTTTAGAGTTTATGTGAATTGCTTGGATTCAGAATATAGATCTGGTTTTGGAGCACAGGACTGAAGTTGGAGATGTTTCCAAAGCTTCATGTTGGCCTTCTTCATTCATTACCAAAGCTAGTTTGGATGTGTTTGGGATCAGTGTCCTGTTGGAACACTAAGCTGTATGCAATAGTCCCACAGCATGATGGTTCCACCACCATACTGGACAGCTGCTACAGCATTCTTAGGTAGTCTGGTGTTGACTTCTCTGAACATATTCTTGTTTGTGTGGAGTGTCTCAAACTTCAATACTATAAAGAAAATAATGGAATATGCTCTAAAGCAAGGTCCATGTTACAAAAAGCACATTTAAATACCAACTCAAATATAAAAAACTGGAAACACATGGCCACGTTTGTCCATATAGTTGTCAGGCTATGTGCATAGTATTGGGGCAGTATATAAAATTTTAAAAAGCCACAATAAATTTAAGCTAATGTGCCTAAGTTTTGTTTTTGAAATCCTTAAAGTTGTTTGTTACATCATGACTTATTCCTAGAAAATGAAATGTTCTGTCTTCAAAATCCCCAAATTAATATAATACTCATTCTCACAGGCACTGTGAAGGCACCTAGAAAAAAGACAAAAAGCTGTTGAACAAATCCAGTTGTAGGGAACAATGAGCGGCTAGACTTTCTAAGGTCGGCCACAGCCTGTCATTTAGGAAGTCTGTTTGCTGCGTTGTCTGACAGGCATGGGAAAATATTCTCCAGATATGCAGCTATAATACCGACCAGCACCTTGAGGGTCATTTCCTACTCCTTTGTAAGTGATAAGAACAAAATAACGTGCGCTTTGTAAGTCCAGACTGGATTGTTCCGAAGCCGTGATTGCGAAGTGGCACCCTTTCCTGCTCCACAAGGCTGTTACACCGAGAATGCCATAATGATGTGTTCATTAGATTAGCCACAGCTAACTGCAGCAGCTAGCCGAGGTCACGCTGAAGCTGACCTGCGACTGACACCACTCATTACACAGAGCGGCTCACTGCCCCGGGGGCCTGAGAAGAACTGGTGTCACTCTTGGTGTCCTCTTACAACTTTATTCAAACATCAGCCCCACCTCAGTGAGCTTTTACAAGATCTTCACCTGCTAGACTGCTCACAGAACTGTCACTTTCAGCGTTCTGCCCCTAAGGTGAAACACCGTGACTCACGTATCACTCTGTGTGTGTGGGGCGGGGGGAGACGAAGTTTCTCTCAGAGCAAGCAAGAGAGATAAACTCACATAAGCTCCAACGATGCTGTTCTTGGCCACGACGAAGATGAGGCAGATAAAGATGGCAGAGCCCAGCATGCTGACGGCGCACACCAGGGGGTCGGCCCGCTCCGTCTTACGCCGAAAGAAGCGCGTGGTGCCGGCTCCGATGACCACGCCCAGCAGCCCCGTCACGCAGGTGATGGCCCCAAAGATGAGGCTGCAGAAAACAACCATGAGGAGGGTTAGGATGCAATGCAAGCCTTGATGCGTTTAAGCTGCCCAGTCAAAAGAGACCTGAGTGTTACAGTAGATAGGACTGCAACTAAAGATTGTTTCAGTAATCGACTGTTCTCTGTGCTAATCGCACAGAAACACTTGACACATTCTGTAGATTTTAAATTTAAGCCTTTTTTATACAAAATTAGAAAGCATTTAAAAGATGCAAATAAGCAGGTAATTCGATTCCTGTTGTAAATAAGAAAATAAACATTGTAATGTCTAAAATGCAACAACACAGCATTCCTTAAGCAATCTCTGGATTATTTGTAGCAAAAGATGCATCTGCAGCTCAAAAAATACTTCTAACATCAACATGTGAAGAGCTCGGCGCTTTCTGTTCGTCGTTTTATCACTACAGTATAGGGCCGATCTGGTGATTAGTTTTTTGATTTGACCAATTAATAACTGGATAGCAAAGATGAAGCTACAACTTTGCCACTCGAGGAATTCTGAGTAGAACATATTTACAGAAAAAGAAGATTTTTTATCTTAGATGCTAAATTTATATATTTTTGTACAGTTTTTGCTTAATTGCTACTCTGGTTATGTTTTATTTTCTGTCTGTGAGTCTCCAGTTAATGATTAACCAATTTATCAAACTAGCTGACGATTATTTCAATAATCTTCATCAGGAATAATCCCACTAATCATTTCATCCCTAAAGGTAGATTCTATAATCGAAATGGCATATAATACCTGTAAGTATTTTACCCAGAGTAGGAGTCAAACAGAAGCCTCTCCACTGACTTCTCACCTGTCTCTGCTGCTGCAAACTTTTTTCGTGCAGGCTTCGACTTCCTTCTGCACCACCTGCGCTCGGAACAGGTAGATGGGAATCAACATTCCAAACGCGCCCGTGGCAAAGGACACGGCTGCTGTCGCCAAGGATGAGAACACATAGCTCCGGCTGGCGGAGAGGAAAACACAAAGATCACAGTTTAGTGACATTCAGGGCACAGGAAGACAAAATAAACTAAGATCCTGTTACAGCTTAGTTTACAATAGCAGGCTTCCTTATCGCTCCAATAATATTTGGCCAACATCCTTATGATGCAGCTCTAGGGAAATATCTGGATCTAGAAGTTGATTGTTACCCTAAGACAAGCTTTAATCCCAACTGGATCTCAAAATAATATGTAGAGATGAATGTGTGCACCTGTGACGTTCCAACAAATCACCATGGTTACACTGATCCAGATATTCACATATTAAAGCAAATATGAATTATATGCATAAGTCACTGCTTCGTGACAGTTCTCCACACATTATGCAGACATTTTGATATTTCTGGAAAGCTGTTTTATGAAAAACGACACACTTATTGTTTTGTTCTGGACTCACATTAAAAATAGATGTGATGGTAAATAGACTAGTAGCCAGGTAATAATGTTTACATTTGAACTACCCTTTTGGGAGGTTGGTGACAGAAACATTTTATTTATTTTTTGATCAGTGAACGCACCATGAATAAGCTCCACCGGGTTATGCTAACTACAACACTCTTTAGTGTAGAAGTTGTTACAAAGAAAAGACTATTTTCAGTATTGGAAAGAAGAAGTACAACAAGGATGCTGTTCAGCGAGGATTTTTGCTCATGCTTTTTCTTACTTCTGGACAGTTGTGATGATGAGTAACTGTGGCAACAAGGTATTGTTTTTACAATTGAGAGCAGCTGATTAGCATCTCAAAAGCTCAGATAACACCAGAACTACAACCCCAAATAACAAAAATAAAAGGACATTTATGGAAAAAGAGCAGAGAGAGAAGGTGGAAATTCAAACTGTTCCTTCCATTGATCATAATAGGTAAGGATCAGATCCCCAACTCCAACCTCTCTCTGCCTGATTTTCTATCCACGAAGATATAAAGAGGAGCAGCAAAGCAAATGAGGCGGATTAGCAGTTCTTGTTAGCAACTACTGCTGTAATTCAGAACACGTTACTGTGAAATGTCATCTGTAGTGCCTGGAAATAGACCTGTCAGCATGTCATGACAGTCATGAGACTAAAATAATGCAAAAGTCTTCAGTCAGAGGCCCCTTAAGATTTGTTGCAAGACTGACTGCTAGTGGAGATTCTTCCTGCCCACAGCATTGAAATTAAGTGTAGGAAAGCAAGAGGAAATGTTGGCAACTGTTTTGAAGTCTCACAATTCAGGTAACGGTCAGCTTACAGAGATTATTAGTAATAAAAAAAACAAAACACTAATTCTGCTAATCATACGAATCGCTAAGATACTAAATAAAGGTTTAAATGTCAACTTTGTAATAACTTCATCTTATTTTAAAATAATATTGAAATCCTTGTTAATTTTTGAATCGGCTCTATTCAGTGTTGCAGCTTTACGAAATCGGTCACAAAAACCTCTAATTGGTGCTAATCTGCTATCATGACAGTCGTTGATCAACCAGCTCCTCCATCCAAAACATCTAACCAAAACCAAAGAGGAGAATCTGAGCAAGCAACCGAAACCCCGGTGCATGACGGTGCAAGGCCTTACTTCTTGGCGAGGGCCTTCATGTCACTGAGCCACGACTGGGAGTGCGGGATGCGTCCTTCCATGTGATCCGCGCTGCCTCTCTTTGGGTCAGGCACAAAGAGCAGGATCAGAGTGCCCACGGTGATGCCCAGGAACGGGGACACCTGATGAGACGAGAAATCAATCGGTCAGTGCGGTTCACAGAGAGACCCCGTGTGGGCTGTGATCATGCTAACATACGGCGCCGGGAGCCGTTTCGTGGGGTTGTTAGACCATGTGATGCAGAACAAAGAAGTGCGTGTCTGCGCTCTGAATGCAAGGCCGCTGTTTGCCGATACGCCTCACATCTTATACAAGCCCCATGAAACTAAGAGCATTCCCTTTGCTCACTCTACTGGTACTCTGTGTGTGTGTGTGTGTGTGTGTGTGTGTGTGTGTTCCTGTGTAGGCGTGGGTTGTATACAGGAGACTAAATTAGCTTTTTGTCTTTGAAAGCTGCTTTGTAAGCAGGAGTGACTCTTGCAGGTGCCCATCTGCTGTGATCTTTACTGCCATGCTTTCTGGCTCGTGTGACTGCAGGTTTGTACCTGAGTCAGTCTGTGTCTGGGAGATACAAAGACGAGAAGCCGGGACGGGATTTGTTTGAGTAATCCCAGCTACCAACAAAAGTGAAGGCAATATCTATCAGGGGAAATTAATCTCAACTATTCAGTGGCTCATTAAAGGCTGTTATATTTTTATAGGTGCTGTTACCATACAATAAAGAAATGTGTACATGTGAGGATTAAGCTGCTTTGCAACCTCAGTTTGATGTTCTTTCAAAGTAAAGTGTTTACTGAATCTAATCTCCCCGAAGTGAAATATTGAATGTTTTTTTTTTTTTTTGCATTTTGTCAGGCTGAAATCACAATTTTTATGAGTAGGAGGAGGAGAAAACCCATCGCAGCAAGAAATCAATAGAAAAAAATTGTGTTTGAGGCTATGTATAGAAGGTATGCTGAAAAAAGAGAATACAGCTTCAATTTAAAAGAAATGTCTTATTTAGTCACAAATAATTGAGTGAAGTTTGTCAAACTTACTTTATTTACATTTGTTTAACTTGAAAACCTCATAAATAAATTTGAACTAACTGATGAACTGATGAATTAATGTAATATATTTAAGTTGGGTTGCTTGTTCTGTTTGTTTCAGTGAAGCAGCTCTGGTCTGGCTAATCTTTTTGACCTACATGCAAATTGCTGTGTTGAAACAACAGACAGAAACTCGGTTAAGAAGAAGAAGAAGCTCCGATAGCAGCAAATAAGTGTTTCTACAAAGTATTAAACTAAATGAACATGAATGCACAACACACTTTCTTTACTTTTAGCTCTTTCAATACATCGGTTGTCTTCCTCCTACTTCAATATGATAAACCGCTTTCAGTTGGCCTATTAAATGAAATAAAAGTGTTTTGTTGTTTTTGCCATCACAGTTAATCAGTGAGACACCAGAAGTCTGTGACCTTTGACCTGCAGTCCCACAAGACCCATTAGACACTTCCTGTTTGACGTAGGGCAATCGCACAAATTAGCAGACGATTTTTTTTTTTTGTTGCCATTTCACTCCATTGACTTTTTCAGGAAGGTAGCTGGAACACACCGGACAAAAACAAAAGGAAGTGCTGCTACCTTTTTTTTTAAAATCTTTGTTTAAACAGGATATGGCCACACAGAAAACGTTTCATGTCTCGGTATTTGTCTTCCTCTGCATGCCAAGCCGCTGATTAATCGGCTTTGAGATCGTTGTATTGGAATGTGATTGTAACCGCTTTGGAACAAATTTCCCTCTCCATTACCCACTCCAATGTTTGTTATTTTTTTATGTCTTACAAAGACAAAAACAAATGGAACTTCCTGTCCCCTAAGTCGTCAAGTCCAGAATCGCTTTCCCGCATCCAACGTTCTGAGAACGTTAATGCCTTCCTTTAAACGTTGGTCCGTTCCCAAGGAAACAAGGTGATAATTTGTTTTAACGATTTTAAAAGCCGACGCTGAAGCCAACGGTTCCTGTGGAGTCCCGTTGGACCTTTCATTGGTCTTTTCCATTATGGCTGCTATTCCTTATAGAGCACTTTGAATGCAAGCGTTTTGTTTCATGCACTCAGTGGATTCGATGGCAGTGATTTATGCTCCTAATTTAACACAGGTCACGAGAATTCATGCAGTTTAAGCAACAGTCTCCTTTTAATTTATAGGTTTTCACTTTAATGCACGTTGAGCACGTTTGAGGCATTTTGTAATCTAGCATTTTATAAAAAATGTGGTTAAGCTAAAAAAAAAAAAAAAATCTCACTTTTGACAAAATTGCTAATCCAGAAGAGTAAAAGACTATTATATCCATTTCTCAATTTCTTATTAATCCCTTTTAGTTTGTAGGAAGTGTCTTTTGATATGGGATCCATCCAACCTGATGTTATGACTTGATTATGACTCCGCTTTTGGATCGGACTGGCTGAAGCTGCTTTATCTAATTTTACTGTGGAAGATAAAGCTTAGAGCCACAAAAAAAAAAAGAAATCACACTTTTATAACTAAATATAGTTAGCAATCTAAATTATATGAAATTATATATATTATGTTAGATATGGCTCATTACTTAAAATGTAGCAGCAAAAATTGTAGTGTGAAAGCAGGCGAATGAATATGAATATAAGCATGAATGGCTCATACTAGAGCCTAATATGTATTTTTTTTATGTAAGTTGGACATATAAAAGTAATTGAAGACATGAGCACAAACTGCATTAGTATTGCTGACAATACTTTGTTCTTTATTCATGTTTGATTATACAACACTGTGCTACCCTTAAATACTCATTCACACCAAAATAACACACGAAACAAACAAACCACTTACATTAAACATGTTGGCAAATTTGAATGCCTTGTTTTAGTTTTGAACTCAATAGAACACACTCACACATTTGATGGTAAAATCTTTGGAAGTGCTTCTGCAGAAGGGGGGAGTGACACTAATGACTGTGACAGTTGTTCGGCCTCTAACTGTGTGTTGTGTCATTTTCCCAGTAAAGACGCAGCCAGGATGGACTCTGAATCCAGAAATAACCCCGGGTGTTTCTGTCCCCACTGACCCCAGATCCATAACAAGACCCCACAGCCAATCAGAGACCCTTCATCTGTATTTGTGGACATGTTTGTTTTTCTCCCCCACCCTGGAGGCTGATGATGAAGATGACGATAAACTTACCCTTAATGCCCAGTGCCAGTCCTCAGCGGCATCCTTGGCACCGGAGCCCAGGATGTAACCCAAGCCGCTGCAGAGGGGAAGGGAAGGGCGACACAAACATTGCACATTAGCAACAAAAGCCCACTCCACTCAACGCAATTATCTACAAAGAGCAATGAGCTGACCTGAGTCCGTCATTACCATCACTTAACCATACGCCTACGCTTCTCTCTTCCTGTCTGTTCTCTGGCTAAAGTTGTAGGATATGACATGGGATTGATCTTAACACCAGCAGTCAGAGGACTAGTAGCTGGTCTGTTTGTTGCTGTGTGATGTTACCAGAAACTGCAGGTGCAAAACTGCATTGACATGCTGCTTTACTTAAAAATATTTTGTAATTAAGTCTGGGACTGAAATCAACATGAACTGATGCTGGTCTAGGTCGATTCAACTTCGTGTTTCAGGGCTTTATCTTATAAGAAGACAGATTAATGCCTCATTTTTATTTGTTCTCTGGTGTAAAATAGTCTAGTATTTTAAAGAGCAAATGATGGCAAGAACTGGCTTCCTACGGTCTTTGGAAGCCGTAGGAAGTGATGCTGTGGGCATCACAGATCCTCCATCGTACCTAACGGTAGGAGTGAGGTGCTGGTCCTCTACGTTTATCCTTCGCTTCATGCCATCCAGATCTAGAGTGGTTGCTGCATATAATCTCAGTCTTATCTGTTTAATTCCCAGTAGTTTATCTACTCCATTTACAAATGTTTTTGTTTATTTGTGGGTGGGTTTTCATATCTGACATGCTTTCTCAACAGCCTGCTGGCTCTAGATCGCATATATCAGTTGTCATGGAAACCCGGTGACCCTGAAGATGGAGCTCCATGGCATTTTGTATTAATATTTTTTTTAAATTGTGTTTGGTTTAACTTCACTAAAATCTGTCTGGCTGATTAATATGCATTCTTTAACCCTATTTTATTGCAGGTGCGATGCCTCTGAGTGGGAGATACTGTGTCTTCCTGCAACAACATGGCAACAGATTAATGATTAATAGCAGCCAAGACCTCAGCAGGGCTTTCTTATCAATAATAGCCGCAGATCATCCTTAGCCGGATTTGCACACACTCAAAAGAAAAACACTGAAGCTGTTTATGCTTGTGTTTCCAAGGTTAGCCCACCAATATTAACAGAGCAGTATAAACTTTTTCCAGGCAACATGCAGTATTTCCAGTGAGTGACTAACAGCCTGTCTTATCAGAGTCAACTCAGAGTGCACGTTTGGAAAGTTCAACACCATCGATAAAACTCGAGCCTGGAAAAAAATAAAATAATTTTAAATAAATAATAAAATCACACTCTCAACGATCGCTGTCATGGCACACAAACATCAGTCAGGGGAGCCAAGATTCAAAGAAAAACAAGGAAAACGGCGGGAAGGTCAACTTCTTTTGAATCTGATCTGATTCCACAGGTCATTTCCTGGAAATAGTCCGAGCATTTCAGTAAAAACAAACAAGTGGGAGACTGGATGGGAGGTTCGACGGCTCATTTCTGAAGCCAAATCTTTAACCTTCTATTGTTCGTGCCGCTGGGCAGTTTACAGTGACCAGGACATTTAGGGGACCCCTTGGAGGGCAGTTGTCTTTCCTGTCTCATTGTCTCTTATAGGAGTTTAAAAACTGATGTTTGCAGTGAAGGAAGTTAGTTATGTAACAGTTTACCTCTGTGTTTTAACTGGAACTAATCTAAACTGACAGGTTATGTAATTACAGAATTTATCACGATGAGGATGTTTATGATGCTAGAGAAACTGCAGCACGTCTGTCCTTCCTAGCAAGGGATTGTGGTGCAGAAGATAAACAACCTGCATGTTGCAGCTCAGATTCGTGTTGTTGTGCACTGAGATACTTAACTGACTCCCATGATCCAGCACCACAAATGTATTTCAGAATTTGGCTTCATTTCTTTTCTGAAAAAGGCTTTGGATTTGTGCTTATTAATGCGTCACACTCCCACACCTTCACATTACACCTAAAAGAACTAAAGAAATATTTTAAAAAATAGCCTCCACCTAAGCTTTTCCTATTGGAGCATTACACAGCTAACAGATTTTTTTTGCCCTGACAGTGTTTGAGTCCAATATCCAGTGTTTCCCCCAGTGTGTTATAAGCCTGGCGGGTCACCAGGCTTTACTTGTGCCCCCTCCAGACTAACCATTGCTTATTTTTTTAAAGTCGTTTTAAAATGTTTGCATTTTTTACGACTTTATAGTTGGCATTCAGGTATTGATCTTACAATATTTCAATAACACATAATTATCAAGTGATATTTTCAAATTTCCTGTCAACTTTAAACATTTTTTAACTCAAAAACTCTACAGCTGCTGGATGAATGACTGCTGAGTGCCCCAACCACCAGGCTTAGCAAGTTTTCTGGGAGAAACCTTGAATATCTGATTAAATAATTACATGTTCAGGCCTACAACGTAGAGTGTTTGCAATATATTGAATCCATTGCAATATGTGCGTCTCAATAATTTTAAAATATCACTATTCAGTTGAGTGCTTAATCCAAGAATTTTAATGGAAAATTGAGTGTTAGAAAAAAGTGCACAGCTAGCAAGGTAACACCAGTGTCCTCATGAACCCACTGACTTACATGTAAGCATTTTGAGATTAAAATAGGTTGAAAACTCTGGATTAAGCAACATTTTCATGGGAGAATGTCCTGTAAAATTCTTACTTTTTGGTATTTTTCTTTTTTAACATGTTGACTCTGTGTAAGAACTTTCTGACTTGGATTGATGGGTTTCATCATGTACCAATTCGCCATGATGCACTTACTATCCCAGCGGGATGGCCAGGTAGAAGACGGAGAGCATCATGGTGCGGCTGTTGCTTGTGTACAGGTCTCCTATGATGGTGGGAGAGATGGCGGAGTAGCTGGACTCGCCGATGCCCACCAGTCCTCTGGAGAGCACAAATAGCCAGTAATACTGCAGAGAAAACAGAGAAAAATCAATCAATAAGCGCTGTGGAGCACAGCATGTAATCTGTCTCTTTGAACACAACATCAAACAAAACACATTTTTCATCTTATTTAAGACTTTTTCCACCTCCAAGCTTTCTTCCTATGCAAATTCTTTATGACTAAAAGCTTTTACTCCTTTTTGTTTATGTACTGTAACTTAAGCCATAAAAGTTAGTTTTTTAGTGTTTTAGTTATAACATTAAATCTCCTAAATTGTACAAATTAAGTGTAAATAAGTACAAACTAGACATGGAACTTTTCTGAGATAGACTGAACAGAATAAATTTATTCAATAGCTCAATCCTTGTGATGCTTTGGTTTCTCCC
The DNA here is from genome assembly GCA_903066825.1 of Alfaro cultratus. Classification (NCBI taxonomy): domain Eukaryota; kingdom Metazoa; phylum Chordata; class Actinopteri; order Cyprinodontiformes; family Poeciliidae; genus Alfaro; species Alfaro cultratus. The sequence continues at coordinate 37,078 of CAEFZX010016167.1, read as the reverse complement.
TCCACACCAATACTGGTTCAGTTTAAAACATTGATCAGCCTGACTGCAGATTTTTTATTTATTTATTTTTAAATTGTGAAAATGTAGAATAATACACAAGGACTCATTCGACACAATAACATTAAATATAATTTCAACAGCGACACATTATCTGTTGTCGGATGTCACAAAGTGGGAAAAAAAGGTGAAGAGTTTTAAAAGCTTCTTATTCATAGGAACCTGCGTAGGTAGCTAGATTGTCAACTGTTTCCATAGCAACCACTATTCACAGAATGTAGGTTTCCATGTCTGCCTGCGAAGCTGCGAAGAAATCTCTTCCCCCCTTCAACTCACTCCCCACACACACACACACACACCGTGAACTGATGCAAGCCTCATACTGGTAATAAAACATATCTTGGACTGGTTGGACGGGAACTCGGTTTGTGGCACTGTTATTACAGCGCCTTGTGTCCATTAAAAACTGTCTGATTAATCTTCCACGGCTCTCAAATTTAACACAATGTACTTGTACGTCCTCTGTAGACACTTGTTGTGACACTAGGTGGCCGCTAGGTGATGAGGGCTAAACGTGGCAGCAGAATAGGAATCCTCAGAGCTGACCTGAGTCCCCTGCTGACACCTCAGGCTTTTGTGCTGGTTGAAGTCCGGGACACGGGGTCATGAGGTCACTCACAAAGAGACGGCAAACATTCTCTAGTGGCTACACTGTACACACCCTCTTGTAAAACGACACTCAAGAGATTTCCCTCTACAGCCCGTAAAATCCCTCTGCTGTTGCAGTTGAGTGTGTTGTTGTCAATGATAAATGTGCTCAGGTTTTCAAGGCAGTTTTTACACCAATCGGGTTTGTATTACTGAATCTGAGTGATTATGAGAAATACCCCACCTAGCTCTCACCGCTACATCTGTGTCTGGGTGCTTAAAAAGATTCATTCACAATCTATTTTCTTCCTTTAGTGGCCCGGTGTTTAGTGGAATCATGATGGCAGCTTTTTTTGTGTGGTTGCAGCCACACCATATCATCGAGGTTTGGACCAAAAATGCTAGTAGCACACCAAAGAGCTCCGATCGATGCCAGAAAACGCCACAAATATTTGACTTGGAAATTGTGAAAGGGTCTTCACAACAAAGACTGACTTCAAAGATGAAAGAAAAGTTTAGGAAGAAAAACAAAAATGTTTAATTATAGTTCTTTTACAAACTTAAACTGAGCTACATTCTAATAAGCTAAATGAAACAAAATGCTAATAAGCTACTTGCTAATATGAGTTCTATACTTTTCGGACAAATGTTTGTCAAATGTTTACAGGTTTGTCATGTTCACTTGAACCTTTGAAGATATTGACAAGGCATCAGATCATATGAGGTATTAAAAACTGTACATATTTTTTTTCTTTGGCAGTTCACTGCTTAGGGGAACAATACTAGCTGCTTTTGTGTGTGTGTCTCATTGGTATTTGGACCAAATAGCAATGATACACACACCATAATGACCTAAGGACTGTTGCGAAAAAACTCCTAGAATTTAGCTTAGAAACTGTGAAAGTGGATTGAAGACTACAAATACTTAAAAAAGGCTTGTAAAAGCTACTTCAAGCCATTTTTTAAAACTATTTTCAGACACACGCAAGCTAAATCGTTATATAAGCTAAATGCCAATATGAACTACATGCCAACATGCTAATATAAGCTACATAACAATATAAACTTCATATCAATGTAGCTAATTTAAAGCTACAAAGTAATATCAGCTACATGCTAAAATGAGCTAAATGCTACTGTGGGATTCATGCTAGTTTGAGCTACTGGCTTATATTTGGGCAAATATATAGGTTCACTATGGTCACTGGAATCTTTTTCTGGTGTTTGTTGTTATTTTGACTTTTATAAATATTTTATTCCTATTTTAATTATTTTACCAGGGATTCTCTTTTCAAGGGCGGATGAACTATGACTTTATAAAACAAGTGGACACTGACAAGAAATGTTTAGATCTTCTTTTACTAACCGCTTTAGAAAAACTGACTCATTCACATGACTACTTAAAAATGCAAAGGTTTTGAATAAAAAAAATATCAAATCTATTACCAGGCATTTAATATTTTATTCAAGTTTATTTTTCAAATAGTTTCTTCTCGTTAGTTTAACTGCAGCACTTTGTGAAGCTACAGCTAACTCCATTAGGTATAAACGTGGATAACCAAGACGTGATTTTTCAAAGGTCATGGGTGAAGAATGTAACTGGCTGTAATTATTTAAAATCAATTAGCCCATCTATAGTATTGATATGTTTTTTTATCATACATTCCACTTGCATTTAGTCTCACTATCATAGCATATAGATTCTTAAATTTGGATTTAAAAATAGAGGTAAGAGTACAATATGTTGTGTTGTTTTCAACTAGAAATGTTTTTTCTTTTTTTACCTTTTTGTCCATTTGCATCCTTCTGTATCAACCTGCCCTGATTTACGGCAGGTTGCACCTCTGTTCACTTGCGTCACCCTTATCCATTCAGCCTTCTGTATAGAGGCACTTCAAATGATTCACCTACATTTGACTTCTCCATCTGTGTTTAACTAGCACATTTTTATAATTCAATTCAGAAAGGGAAAAACAAACTGCTCACAACCTATTTTAGTTACAAATAGTTGAATCACAACAAGCCTCAAGAGTGTTTTTGGCAGTCAAACTGCAGGCTATTAAACAATAAAATCTAACTGAGGAAAATGCTGTCAACTCCCATAAAAGAAGAAACACAACTGCTTAAGAAATTGTCCTTCTCACATTTCATTTAACATCCTTTGAAATTCGCATTAACAAAACTAATCTTGGATTCTAACGAAGAAAGAAGAAAATTGCAGAAGAAAATGAGAGCAAACTAAAGAGGTGCAGATTGCTGCACAACAAGGTGTTTCGCTGCATGCCTCGCAGTCAGGCGCGTGAAGCGGCAGATGTGTTTCTAATTACAGAAAAGTGATCATTTTAATTGCAGTCCACTGTATTCGTGCAAAAAACCGTGTGCCGTCGGTGGATTTCTGTTACATAAGATCCGGACTGCGAATCTGCTGCAAATCCAAACAGAAAAAAACAGCCCCTAAATGCGTAATAACAGGAATTAGTTAGAAGTGGTCGTTAACATTTCCTTACAGCCATCCCTCAGTGGCTTGGTGCAGTTACGTAACAGCCTTGTCTCATTTGACTGGCACAAGCTTGTCCACACGCTGCATCATACATGGCATCTGTCAGAGGGGAAGAGACCCTTGACACAAGCAGTCAGGGCTTATTTTCCTGTTGTTCGTCCTCAACGGGCAAGAGCCTGCAATTTTAGCTCCAAGCGGATGAGTCTGAGGAGGATTTCCATCAAAGTGTGGCCTCCTGAGACCATCCGCCATCTCTGCGCTGTCACTCCCGTCCTCAAATCTGAAGAGCTACGGCAGCGAACCGGCTTACTCACCAGAGACACAATGCCTCAGGACTCCATAATGCTGCTTTGCAGATGTGTCGTGTGCTGCATTAACGTAACTAACTCAGCCCTTAATGCCACATATCCATTTCTGCAGAAACTCTATCAGGGGTGAACATCAGGCCTACCTAGCAGGACCATCCACACATTTATGGGCAATGAAACGGCACAGTCTTATCTTTCACAAGACTGTAATTGATACAACTCTGACGGATGACCCTTCATTAGTTGACTGGCTGGCAGCCAGTGAGATAGAGAGAGTGGGACAACGAGGGAAGGCTGCAGACTTAAAGAATGTCTTCAAAGGCAAAGCTGCTGTCTGACTTAACGAGCGTGTCATTTCATCTCGCTTGCCTTAACTTCGAGCATATCCAGATCACAACAAACTAATTAGCCCATCACTGTCTGGGGGAAGACGTCCCACAGAGCGACACCGGGGGGCTTCCCGGCTGCAGCTGACCGGCGGTTTCCGTGAGAGCGGGAGCTACGCCGTACCTCTTTGCCGATGAACGAGCTCAACAGGGTCACAGTAGACCAGAAGAAAATGCCACAGCTCAGGATGACCTTTCTGTTGAAGCGGTCGCCCAGGTAACCGAAGATGGGAGCAGCCACCATGAAGCTGCAGATGAAGACTGTGGAGGGAAAGAAAGGAAATGTTACTTTGGTTACAGTCAAGGAACTAGAAATGACAGGCATTTATTATTTACTGCTGTTTGGTTTGTTGGTCTGCACAACAACAAACCTAACAGGCTTTTAAAAAGAACTTGACTGAACTCTGCGTGGCAATATGAAGTAGAAAATAACAGAGCCGCCCCTCCCCCACCTGTTGCTTTGCACTGGTAGCTAGAAGAAGGTCACTACACATTTTCTTGGCTCACAAGAAGGACAAATTTGGACGTTTCTGGTCACTTACAACAAATAAAAACATTCAAACTGAAGCTCTTTCTATACATTGCATATCTTAATATACTAAGATATGCAAATAAACAAACATTTCAGCTCCTTTTTCTTAAGAAAAATAAACATTGTATTGCCTAAAATGCAATAACAAAGCATTCCTCTAGTGATCATTTGTAGCATTTGTGTAGAGTTTTGGCTTAATTACTGCTCTGAGTTTGTTCTTTCAGTAAATGGCCTTTTAAAAGTCTGAATTGATCAATTGATTACCAGATTAGTTAACGATTATTTAAATAACTGATTCATCATGATTAATCTAATAGTTCCTAATGTTTATTTTATTCTATAAAGAGAAAAAACACACACAGAAAAAAAAATTCTGTGCAAGAAGCATGTTAAAACAACTTCTAGATTTGCGTTTACATTTTTATTTTTTGCTTAAATTCATGTACCAAAACATTTAAAAAATAAATGCAGTAGATAACATAATTATACCTGCCATAATATTTTATAGCATTGCAGCAGCAGTCAAAATAAATGCTGGTTTTCTGTTTTAAGTAAGCGATTAGATGATGTCATGGCTTTTTGGTTGACATTTAGGTGAAAACGATCCTACTTTTATCATACCGAGAGAATCTCATACCAGCTTATGGCTGTGCAGGCATTTCGTTACTTTGTTGCTTCATTGCACTTTGTTGTGAAAGTCCCCCCCCAAAAAATCCCAACTGAGCTGAGCAAACTGCTTTCAGTTGCCTGGTCGACTTATTAAGTCAGGACCGGTCCAGTTCAGACAGCAGCGCGCCAGAGACACAGACAAGGACTGCCAGAGGACGCCTCTAACAGGGATCACATTATACTTCACCTACACTTATTACAAGAACCTTAGCATGAGAGCTTTAATGCAGAGCACTGATAAGACCATTTGTGGGTGATTGGATTTATGAAGACAAACGGCGGAGATAAAAATGAAGTGTTCCAGAGACGCAGCCTCCTACAGTAGCCCTTTAAGAAGTCACAGGGTGAAAGAAGTGACAGAATTAGGCTGCAAGTGTCACCATCAAACTAAATAAAGAGAGCTGTGGACGGGTTTAGAGGGGGATCTGCGTACATGTCAGGGTTTAATGTAAAACAGCTGGAATTATAATTACGCAAACCAGATCTGAAGCCGTTTAAAGCAATACATCACACAGCGGCGCTGCAGATGAAGAGGACCTCTGTGCCTGCTCCTCCATAAATAATTCCTGTCTTAATTTTGTACAAGCGAACTTATGTTTCAGTTAAATGAACACAAGTGCTCCTCTAATTGCCCAACCTGGCTGTACTTGGACAGCTACGCCCATTATGTGGAGGCTTTTGGGCAACATATATGAAGAAGATCCAAACAGATGTAAGGAGTTTTAAAGGGGAGTTCAGTTTTTTTTTTTTTGTATGCAGAGCAAAAAAAAAGGGGCAGAAATGTTGCCCTTGACAGCGCTGGGGTAAACTGGGGAAGTGTTGTGTCATATCATCAGACTAAACATACAGAGGAGGAACTCAGAGGGACAGATGAGAGAGCAAAATGAGGAGGAGGAGGAGGAGGAGGGTCTCGTTACGTAAGATAGACGCATCGCAGTCCCACAGCTGCTGAGTCCAACCCGCGGGATAAGAGACAATAATCAGATTATAGAAGCTGTCGCTTTCAACATGTGATATTCTGGTGTAATAAAAGAAAGAAAGGATATCCATTTAAAAATCTATTTTTAGGAAAACAGTTATTTAATATAATAAAATCTTTTTATATAACATTGTGGCAGGTATTTAGATTAGTCACTGAACACTTTGATGCTCATGGTATTCATGCAGCATTTGTTAAAATAAGAAGAGCTATGATAAGCTCTGTTTTTTGTTTTTTTAAGGAATAAGATCAATTGAAATACTTTGTACCTTTTATATTATTTGCCTGTGTACAAATGATGTTGTGCTTTTTTAAAATCTACAAACAAAAACAAAACACTTTTTGATTATTCTCCGAAAGACCAAACCACTTACATGTCAAAGTGTTTGCCACTAAACTTGATTTAATCTTTATGAAGCAAAAAAAAAAGCTTATCCTAAAATAACTAAATAAATCAAGCAGGAGATGCCAAATACTAATAGGTTTCATACCTTTTGGATAATTTATGTAAAGTTTTTTTTAAAAAATCAGTTTTCAGTATTTGAGCTACAAAACACAAAAAAGACATCATGGTCCAATTTTGATCTTATTTATCGGAAGACAATAACATTATATGGATCTACCCTTTTAACTTCAATGCTGTTATTTTAATGACAGAAAAATCTAATAGAAAACTGATATTAAAACAAACTGAAATCTAATTTGGTTTACTAATATTGTTTTTATATTTTATATTATTTTTTTTAATGTAACGGTCGTGTTTGCCTTTAAAGGATCGCTGTGTAATAAGTATCGAGCAGCTCTTGGACGTGACGTCTGGCTTTGTGTCCTCATCCAAACCTTTTCTCAGCGTCCATTGTCAACATTCATTAAAGCACACTAAGTTCACTGCTGAGTGACGGACAGTTTTCTTAAATGATTTGTATCAACCCAGCCTGAAGCCATATCACTGCAGGAGATATCCTAGCTCACACACACATTTAATGGTGGATTCTGCAGTCAAGATAAGACATGGGAGAGGTCACCAATCATCCACCACCAGATGGTCCACGTGGGTTTTAATGAGCTAGCCAATGTCACTGTTTGGCTGCTTAGAACAATATCAGATTTTTAGTGTTTTTCCTACTGGAAGTCAGTAGGAGGCACAAATGTCACCACCCATGAGTGTTTGCATGACTGTGTGTGTGTGCGTGCGTGTGCATGTGTGTGTGTGGTATTTCATGTAATTTGTTGATTAGCTTTTCATTCTCTTGAGCCACATTATCACCTCATAACGCTGTCATCACATCCAAATGAAGTCAGGCTTTGACAGTCTAATCACGTTCATCTTTCCGTAAACGGTTTCATTTTCAGATTACTGTAAACAAAGAAGAACAGACTAAAGGGAAACAGATAAGGCCACATCTGAGTAAGAAGGTGTCAAACCCAAGAAAAACAAATATATCATAATATAAAAAACACTTTTAGGCCAAGTTATCACAACACCACTGTCTGGAAACCCTGCCAGTGTTTTCAATGTTGATTGGGGAAATGTTCCACGTTTACAAAGACACCTTGAACTCGGTGTAGTTGTTATGCCAAGCCACTATGTGGCGCTATGATCTTATCATGTCGTTGAAACACGAATGCGCTTTTGACTTTTGGCTTACACATGGGTACAAAAAGTAGCCATGTCAAAGACTCTGATGACCGGAGACGTATAAACGAGCGATGGACTCGCAATAAAAATGTTACGGTGTCAAAAAGAGCGGAGTCTAAGAGCCACGGCTAAGAGCTGGATTTAAATTCATGCGACAGTAAAGAAATCTCTCTTTTGATTAGCTACCGTCACCTGTCATGAGAACTCAAAGGTTTTTGTTTAGATGCCTAAATTGAAAAGAGACAGACACCTTTCTGAAGAAAGAGTGTTTCTTCCTGCATGGAATCAAACCAAAGATTAACTAGTGAAGTTAGATCTCATTCCTGAGCGCTTGGAATGAGTGTTGAGACTGACAGTGAAGCATGTGCCCTGCATAAACACAGAAGCATGATGGTGTGAAATTTGCATTTAAAAAAATAAGCGACAGTTTCTTTTGGGTCTTCTGAAGTCAACAGTTGAGGGTTCTTCCTACATGATGCTGCCTCAGAGACCTAAAACACCCTGTACCCACTCATATGGACCAGGAAATGTCCTGTCATAATAAAGACTCTGGAGGAAGTATTCCCGCTCATCTCCTGCCAATCTACACACAAGGCCCCAAACTGACACTAAACGATCACATCCGTGATCCTCTAAAACTACTTAAGTATCTAAACTTTTTAAAGAGATAGCGAAGAATTTTTAAAGCGATTACAAAATTGTGACCTACTCTCTGAACTTCTTCAATTTTACGTTGTGGTCTTTCTTGGATTAGATGTTAGCTTTAGCCTCCAGAACCAGCTAATATAGACATGAATGAATAAATGAATAATGTGCGTTACACATTGAAAATGGCTGTCAGTGACTTCTTCTTCTATATTTATTGTTGAATTCCTTTAGATGGAGGCAGGATGTGCTGAGTTTTGAGGTGTTTAGCCTACTTCATGCTGTCAGACTGGTTTACAGGTCATGTAGTAGTCAGACCAAGGTGTGGCTAGTAAAACTGAACTCGCCTTTAGTAGACAAATGTAGTTAATCAGAGTTAATTTAGGATTTAACAAAGAGGGACATCACTTTTTCACGTAGGGCCAAGGTGGTCTGAATTGCTATTTGATTAAAAAAATAAAATAAATCAATTATAACCACACTTTGCATTTACTTGTTATCAGTCTAGTATTAAAATTACTTAGATGATCTGATTTATTGCATTAACAACAAAAAAGCAAAAAACTTTTTTTTAAATCTAGTTAGAAAATGTATTGTTTACCTTTAACAAAGCTAATTAAGCATGTTAAACAAATCAGGATTTCTAAATTCTCCTCACAATTCTATCCACAAAGCGTTTCAGCTTTAGAAGAGGCCGTCCAGTATGGTTAAAAGTGGCCTCGCTAGTTTTAAATGACACATTCCTGACGGTCATCTTGTTGCCGTTCCTTCATATTTTCAGCAGCGGAGCACAACAAATACACGTTCCTGTGATCGACGCTGAATAAGATTCAGATCTTATTCTTACAAAAAGAATGTCACAAATGCGGAGCAGGACAAGACGATACCTGGAACACAGCGAGTCAGGGGAAAAAACTGCTCTTTTTTTCATAAGGAAATGATTAGACCATCTGGTTTGTGTTGAGTGATTAATTTTGATTATCACAGCATGTAATATTACAACCATCAAACAAAGAGGACATTATTGTTTCCTATTGTGCACGTAAATAAACAGTGCAGCTCATTTCTAGACGCATTGGCACAAATAGCCATGGGATAAGTTTAAGTGAGGTTGCGGTGCTGGCGTGATGATAGAGACCGGCGACCTCACGTACCTCTCAGCGAACTGACTCAGCCGTACACTGCAACTCAAACAAGCCCTACAGTATCAACTCACATCCTGCCATTATCATTAGGCTTATGTAACAAACATCGGCCTCGCTATTAGCCTGACAAACATTCCTCGCCTTTTAAAAGCCATTGTTTACAAGTCGTGACGAATTGGAAATTCCTCAACGATGACTCGATAAGGATGTTTGGAAGTAAATTATTGTGCAAAAAATAATAATAGTCCGGTGGCAAATTTAGGGAGTACTTACTGTAACATTTGAAAGTCGTGTAAAGCTTTCAGGACAATGGTGTTTTTAATTGCTTAAGACTTTAAAGCTTGCATGGAGCAAACAGGTTAATCATTTCAGATAATACAGATAATGGCTGGACTCTCTCGGTTATGTACTTGTGACTATGCCTGAGTCATGTACTGGTAACATGGCAGGGTGTTGGAAAGTTGTAGAACAGTAGAAAATTCTGCTTCATCATCCCTACAGTTTTAACGAAACGCTAAAAACGTGTCAGCAAAATCCCCAATTGATGCTGTTCGCTTCCATTCAGCTGGCTAAAGGAAAACTCATACATGTTTTCCTTTATTTACATGAAAGAAAAAAAAATTAACTGTTTAGAAAAAAATCTGGTAACAAGAAACACAAACAGGGACAGTGTGGAAATAAAGGAGCTTCACCTGCCAGTCTTTTTTAATGAAACACTTTTAACAACACAGCTAGCAAGTTAGCATGTTTGGTCAGCAGCAGACTGCAGGCTAGCTGGATGAGTATCTTACTAATGCTAACTTGTGAAACCAGTTAGCATCGATATTCTATACAATAAGTGTGTTTATTCTCTGTTTTTGTTTTAGCTCGTGTATAAAATTATTGTTTTCCTATTAATAAAAACAACAACTCTTTGTTCACATTTTTACATTTAAGTCCGAAACTGTTTTACTTGAAGTCATAACACTGTGAGAATATCACGCCTTCCCGTGACAAAGTTTCAGTTTCACGTTCACCTCGAGCAGAAGAGCCAAAATAGTATTCTTCAAATTCCTAATGAGATGCGGAGCATTTTTCTCACAGCCTCCATGCACGTCAGCTACCTGGAAGGACGGAAGCTGAAAGCCTGAGACATAATTCCCAGGTCCCTCTTGAAAATGAGATCCAGATCTCAACAGGGGGTTTACCTGGTTAAATAAAGGAAATAAAAAATAAAAAAAATAATAGTGCAGCCTGCTCTGGAGTCTGGTATTCGGGTGTAACATAGCTGCAGCGATGCTAGTCGCAGGTTAATTATCTTGTCAGCCCTGGCAGAGCTGATAGGCAAACTAAGTTACAAGACGCTAAAAAAGTTTGCCACCTTCAATTTTAATAACTAATCACTGTTATCATTTATTATCCATTGTTGATGTGTTGATGGTTTTCGGAGAATGGCAGGGAATTCCTTTATTGCGCTTCAAGTTATTTTTTGTCTTGTACGTTAATTTAATTATTTATCCATTTCTTGTTCTTGTTCTCACATGCCCGGGTGCAACTGCTGTTTCAAAACCTTGAAATCAGTAGTTCTATTATATGTACTGTACGCTTATGTGCTTATATTATTGTGGTATTTTGTAGTTCTTGCACTTCTGCGCTCAAAGAAACTCCCTTAGGAGACAATAAAGAATATCTTATCTTATCTTATCTTTATGACTTATTGTTCTTCCTAAGCTTGGATTCAAACCAGCCCTGTTTAATCAAACTCTAGTTCGTTTGCTTAGAAAGTCCAGTTCATTTGGGGAGGTATGGATAAAAGTTGAGCTCATGTCCTGTGAGGTTTCCGTGTCTTTTCCTTCAGTGACTCTTGGTGCAGCGCCACCACAGGCGAGGAGGGTGAACAGGTTTTTCGAAGGGTTTGGTTCATTTTCACACAGTGCAATGAGAAAGCGAACTATACCAGCTGAAAATGTAACAAATGTTACAACTTTGGTTCCCATTCGAACCAAGACCGGACTATCGGGCGTGAAAACACTGTACATTAAAGGGTGCTTATTTAAATCGGTATCTAATTACGCTTCATCTTTATGAGGTTGTGAAGTAAAGCGTAGCCAAAAAAAAATAATTAAGGAAGCTGCCTCTACAGAACACCCCGCCTAAACATTTTACCATTCCTCACACAAGGAGATAGCCAGCCCACACTTTGATTGGCCAGTCGGAACAATACCTCTCTGGGTGACTCACTCCCCACTGCATCAGGAGGATATGCAGAGATGTGCGTGTGTGTCTGATTGATATTCCTTGACGCCATGAAGAGGGAGATTTCCCTGTGAAATGCAGGATTCCACCCCCACTACCACCAAAGGCTCTGCATCCGGCTGCTGGGCGCCACTTTCATTTGATCCTTCACTTTTATTGCAAAAAGTAAATAAATAAAAAATACAGCCGGCTGCTTATGTGGATGTGAGATAATCAATTGCTTTTTTTTATGTGTGTTAAAAATGCAGCACAGCTTCTTCTCCCTACAGTAAAGGTGTAAACCAAAAATGTTAGGGTGTCTCCATTATGCTTTTCCTCTGAGATTGAAAACATTAAATGTGAGGTGTTTGACATATTTATGTTATTGTGCAACCCATCAAGCAAACTGCAGGAAAGGACGTAAGAATTTGGATGCAAGTACCAAACAATTAAATGTCACTGTCTGAGAGGATTTTTAATACAAACATAATTTCTATATTTACTGCTCCAAATTCATTAGATATTTGGGTATTGAAGGCCCTCAGTGGCCCTCACAGCTATGCAGCCGGACTGTCTAAACGAGGAACCACAGTTTGATGAATCTGCATGTCCATCAGCTGCCAGAGGCTGAATTACAGGAACAGGAGAAGCAGATCCCTTCTGCAAGTCTGTGCACGTCTGCAGTCAAGGAGTGGCCGCTCGGCAGAAACAGAAAAAAAAAGAACACGTCCGAGTGCCGCTTTGACCTGTCTGCAGTGGACAGGGTGTGGGCCCGAGGTGTCGGTGCAAACACTCAGCTTCTGTAAATACACCACAGACCTTCAGTGCATGTTTACTCTCTTCCACCTTTGCGCCTCTGCACTTTTCATCACCGCAACACCTTAAATGACAGCTCCTTTCTGCGCAGCGTGTCGAATGGACTCAAGTGTAAGAGCTGAAATTCTTCACTCCCTACACAATGAGAGATTATGCTGTTGCTAATTTTGGGAAGCGTCTCTGTGTGTCACCATAGTGAACCGGTGACTCACCTTTAATAATGACAAAACACTCCATGTAACACAAAACCCACACTGACCAACCCTTTCAGATCGTACACCGTGTCGCGTGTTGAAGGCTTTGCTGTGGAAACACAACAGGTAACCGAACCCTGCATACCGAGGATGTCATCACACAAAGAATTTACTGCACTGGACGCTCCAGCCGCACATATCCTCTCAGAACTGAAACCAATAACTCGGCTCTGTTCCAGGTAGGGACGCAACTAACAGGTATTAATGATTAATCGGATCTATATATATAAACACTCACACATTCTGCAGATTTTTCATTTAATTACTTAAGCCTTTTAATACAATATTAGAAATACATTAAAAGATGCAAATAAACACATTTTTCAATTCCATTTTTAAATAAGAAAATAAATTCTTTTTTGCCCGAAATCCAGTAACATAGCATTCCTTTAGTGAACGCTTGATTATTTATAGATTCAGTGTTTAACCTTTGCATGACCGGTTAATAATTAGATAGCAAAAGGTGTTTGTTAGGCAATTAAAAAAAAATAAAAATTTTACAGAATTTGAACCAGGTGAATCCAAAACTATGCCACTTGAGGAATTCTGTTTTTTTTTTTGTTATCTTAACTGTAAATGTAGATATATTTTTACAGTTTCGCCTTAATTACTGCTTTGAGTGTTCAGTTTTTTTGAGTTTGTACGCTCCTGTTAACGATTAATAGATCAATAAATTAGTTTACGTTATTTCAATAATCGATTAATCACAATTGATCAGATCAATCGCTTCAGCCCACGTTCCTGGTGACATTTCAATCGGCTGGGAAGTCGACTGAAGACGCAATCGCACAAAATTACAGACATGCCATCAAATGTATCAGAAATAAAGCGTTTTTGGTCACATTTAAGTGCAGAAAGACGTGTGAGGAAAAAAAGAAAAAGGGAGGAACAAAACAGTATGACAGTTAATTAGCAACATCAGTAAACCTCTGAATTGCAGAGCTTTTTAATAACATCTCTGTGTGAAGTGCATCTTATTTAGAGCTAATCCTCTATTAGCATGGTGTTATTTCTAATAAAAACGCATGCCTAGAATATAATCACAGTAAAAAGGGATTGAGGCTCTGAGGTTGTTTCTGATTGAGCGCAGTCTGAACAACATCATTAATAATGCATGTATGATAATGTTATATATTACGGCTTTATTCCTAAATACCTAAATCCAATTCCAAGTATCTGTTGTCTAAGGCTTTTTAAAAATGATTAGTATTAAGATAAGAAGTCTTATTAAAAATGAGAGCATACATGCTAAGGGTAGCGTAGCATTTCACTGTTTTTAATTGAAATGTTGGAGCAACAGACTGAGCTGCTCTGCGGAAATTCTTCTTGAAACGAAATATCTGTCATGCCAAAAAAAAAAAAGAGATAGTGCAGCTTCCCAAACATCATTGTTTGGTTAAATGCGATACAATCACGATATTAATGTAGATAATGTTATTAAGAAACATAATAACAAATACATTCCATAGATTAATAGAAAGTGTCGGACTGGTACTCTGTATCGGCAGAGGACTTGGTCTGGTATCTGGGACGAGAGATTCTGATTTTAACAAGCCACGTTATATATATTACAAGATATTACAAGAGGTAATGTTCTCATCACAGCCTGCTGTGTTCTCATACAGTTCGCAGTTATTTATTTCATCTGCTTGGTTTGATACTGGCTTAAAAAGGAGTAAGAAACAGTTGGTTTTTTTCAGCAACAGAAGAAGCTCCGCGCTTTCTTTTGATTCTTTGCTTTTGAGTAAAACAGCAAAACCAGTGAAGTGCACCTCAAGTTCAAAAAGAGAATATATAGACCCAGAATACACAGCTAAAGAGGAACATTATTGAAGATTTGTTATAAAACCCCTTAACATGCAGCGGAACAACTGTGCTAAGGAGTTAATTTAAAGGAGTGTTTTTCTTTTTTCAGTTCAGGGGAATATAACATTAAACCACACATCCACATCAGACCTGAAGTAAATTCAAGTTACTGTAGACTCATATGGATCAAATCCACTCTCAGTGTTTTTCCTCAATCGAACAGAAATCACATTCATGTTTATTTCGCACATTGCAAAGCTGCTAAAATTTAAAGGGGTTAACGAAGCTAAAGAAAAGCCTGAAGGGTATGTAGGTCCAAGCTAAAACATTCAAAGATTTAATTTACCCAGTGGTGTTCAATATAAACTATTTTTGAGAGGCATCTGAAGCCAGTGTAAACGGACCTGGTCAGCAGTCTTTCCACTCGAACTGTAGAGCTGAAAATGTTTCTTTCGTTTCAGACCACACAATCACACCTATGTGTTTAATTCCAGTAAACAGATCATGAGTTTCCCAGGACAGTTTTGCATGTTTTACATTTTTCTCTTCCCGAGCACACAGAGCACAAAACCTGTTTGAAACATGTTGTTCTGTTGCAGTCATCAATCCCTACAGAGGCTTGACGCTGACAAAAATAATCTGAATCATGACAGAAACTACCAGCTAAAGAGATCTTTAGCTGGTAGTTTCCGGTGCGCTGCAGCTTGTCTCGCTTCTGTCTTGTGAGTTCTGAAGAAAAGGAGTGCCAGCCTCCGTCTAATGGTTTTAAAGGACTGCTGTGGGAGGGTGTAGCACATAACTTCGGTGTGAGTCGGACACCTGAGCCACTGTGAGAGACTGAAACGTCTCACACATTCCCGTGCATCACGTTTCCTCGTCGTGGATTCCCCCCCGCATGTCGGAGCTCCAAACGTTTCTGCATTCCTGACATTTTCTGATCCCTGGTTATTCTCCAGGAATCCCTTCCAGCTCACATTTCAACAATGCCGCGTTACCAGAGCGTTGCGTCCCATCTGACAAATCCCATATGCAGCACAGTTTCTGTGAAATGAGCCGCTAATTCCTGCAGAAACTGGCATGCTAAGCCAACCTTTTATTTTATTGAGTGTCGCAGCCACTCTGATGGCTCGTCTGCAGCTGCAGCGAATGTTTCCACTATACCTGCTCGATGCGAGAGCTGCATCTGAGGAGAATTACACGGCCCAGCTGGCTGGAGCAAACTGGGGCCTCGTCTTTTGCGCGTTACTTACCTCCAAACATGGCAAGCAATCTGGTATGAATGAAGAGAGTCTGTAGGTTTATCCAACCGTGAACAAACAAAATTAGCAATGTAGAACTTGCTGGGAACACCAGGGGTGCTTATTATTTTTGACTCATTTTCAGTCACAGACCGGGTGAGCGCAGAGAGAGGACTTTTTCTATTCCTGCCTGCTACTGCAGCAACTGCAGGGAGAGATAACCCAATGACAAGCCCAACATGTGTGTGTTGGTGATTTGCGATGGCAATGATGGAGCATGGAAACTGAAGTTGACACAAAAACACGCACACTGTTTGAAAACAGATCAGCAACACGAATGGACTGCACATGTCCGACTGGCAGCGACGCAAAGTGTCTGTATGTAGTCGATCGATCTGCTGATGTCACACGGCTGCAGGAGAGGAGCAGCCTGACGTAGCAGCAATCAATCCGTGCTCGGAAGAGGAGAAAATCTGTCACAGAGTTGATGCTCCCAAACGCTTGGCTGCTGACTTTTGCTTCAGATTTGCATGGCTGTCTTCCACATTTGTTTGCACTTGAAAATGCAAGCAAGACCAAATCCGCATGAAAATTTGCGAAAGACTTGGTTGTGTATTTCTTCCGTCATCCGCAGGACGCGGATTCATCAACAAGAAGCGAAGGGGAGGAAGTCGACTGAGGCGGAGTGCCAATCATCACCCAACAGCTGCCCCCTTTGGAGACATGGCCTAATAAAACAACCAGCGACAGAGACGCACAGCCACACTGCTGTGATGTCAATGCATCATCAGGTCATCGCTCTATTCTTATCACAGCAGGGGAGGGAGGTGGGAGAGCTGGGGTGGTGTAAAGGCCGGTGAACAATACTGCAATGGAATCACTTGGCTTTGGGAATCAATAGCGGGGAAGATTAACACTCGATGCCATGCATGAGGAAGAAGGAAGTCGCAGGTGGCTCGTTCTTCTCCTATCGTTTCCTCTCATGTCACATTCGGCCTTTGGTTCTGTAAGTGACAACAAGGCAACAGCAGCTGCCAAACTGCTGAGAGACAGAGAGAGAAGGGCAGAGAGGTAACTAGGGATACTGTTGAGGCCAAGAGACAAAATAGGAGTGGCAGTGACCGGCCAAAACAGCTGATCAAGCAACGATAGCTCGACTTCCCACTTTAAAAGGAAAGACAGACTTCTTTGTATACTAAACATTTCTGACTGACACGTATCACCTAAAATGTTGGCCATGTGACGCACCAAGGCTATACAGAGTCCGATGTAGCCTTCTTGGTGTCTTCTTTCATGATCTTGAAGTGCTTTGCCTTTTATTTTGGCTTGTCTCAGGCTTATTTCCATATATTGAACTGTGTTCATATTGTCTACAAAAATATATTGTGAATCAGTCATTCTGCAAAGGAATTTATAAATTTAGACAGATATTTTTATCCAAAACAGCACAGGAACCTGAACTGACTGTGCATGCCAATAATGAGGTTAGCCTGACAGGGCTAATGCTGTGTTTGATTTGTTGGGGAAGTTGAACAAGGAACTAGGAGTGACATCACTTCCAAATTAGTTGCAGAACTAGTCAGAAAAACCAAGTGATTTTTCTAAATCCCTGATTTAATGAAGTTATAGAGCTTTGAAGTCCTTATACATAAATTGTGTCTGCAATTTTCACAACGTTTTAATGCTTGGCAGCCATATTGGATGTTTAGTTTGACATCTGACTCCCAAAGTCAAAATTGCAACTTCAGGAGTTGGGTTTTCTAACTCCGTAACAAAAAATAACCCAAATATTTAAAGCCCTTTTTAATGCATTCTGCTGGTGTTTATTTATGCACCATCAAATTAGAAATACTCAGGAAACTAAGGCCGGCCATTCCTCACCACAACTTAGTCCACTTTATTAGGAATACAAATTAAATCCAGTAAGGTCCAGTAATCCAAGCTTCTCTCTCAATTTTGTATTAAAGTAGAGCGTAAAACATATGAAAAATTAAATGTACAGTTTGGATTGTAACAAAGATTTGTCTTATATCTTCTAAATTATATTTAACCCTGTTACCTCCAACAATATAAGTTCAAACCTTAAGAGTAGAGACCATTGTGTATCGACAGTAGGTGTGTAGGAGTCTTTACTCCGCTGTAGGCCTCAGGCCTTAGCATTTTGCCTAAGCCTGCTTCTAAGTTGCGCCCGTGAAGGCTGCTTACTATTACATGCTCACGTTGTGTATATCAGATGGTAAAAATATGAAACTTCTGAATGTGCAAAAGAACAAAGGAACCAGCACTAATTTCTCTAACCTCGCCTGCATCTGAGCGTGTCCAGTTGGCTGGCGACTAGCTGCTAAGAAAACGTGTGGCTAATCGGTTAAGCTCAGTTTTGAATTGGTCAGGTCTAGGAACTGTGGATAAAGCTTTAGATTTCTGCGTGCGGAAATACTTATAAGCAGATTTTCTGCCAACCAGTTCACTGCACATGCTAAGCCAGAACAAAATGGATATATAGACTGGACATTTATAGCATCTGTGCAAGCCACACTGGTGAGTTTTTAATGCTATGTACACCTGTGATGAGAACTAGAACAGGATTTTATTATTTATAAATAGAAAAGGGCTTCAGGTTGTTGGGACTTGGTGTGGTGTTTGCAGGTTTAAACTACTGAACAGAGCTACACTCAGGATCTTCTGCTGAATTCATGCTGCTAAGGGCAACATCATTGTTGTTTCTGGTATGGCATAGTTATTAAAGCATTTTTGAATGGAAAATATAGTAAATACCAGGGCAGGGGTGATAGCTTTTTCTTGTTAATTTTACTTTTTTTTTTTTTTAATCACATACCGCTCTGGCTTTTTGTTTCTTACATCAACACCCTTTGTTCTTTGGCCTATTAAATAATGGTGTGCTTCACCTCCTCCTGCTAGTAGCGTGCATTCGGATTCTTCACGCAGACAACTGTGATATGTTGGGATGTGTGAGCCGAGCCGAGGCCATTAGTCTCACATGGTGGCTGTGGCCTCATTTCTCACAGGTCTCTAGCTGGCTGTGGCAGACTGACACCCTGTCAAGACCGGGGTAGAGTCAGTGCGTGTCTCTGTGTGTGTGTGTGTGTGCTGGTATCGTGTTTCAGACAAGGTGGGTTAGCCACACAGGGAAGACGGCGCACTCGGTCTGTGAGCTGTTTCCAGCCCAGGCCCCTGATTAAGCTGCCTCGCCCACTGTATATCTAGCCATGCTGACCCCAATAACCGTCTCCATGCTAAACCAGGGAGGTATAATTATCATGCCAGCTTCCATTATGAGAGATAATTCAACTCATTAACTTTTCTAGTTTGCCTCAAAGCGCTTGGACACAATAAGCGTAGTATGCTACCAGGAGGGGAAAAAAATGTTCTCTCAGATTTCTCCGTATTCCTCACAAAAGGAGTCAAACTCCCCCCTTGATGGAAGGTAACACCATCCAGGTGAAACCCCCTCTCCTTTCTTCCATTAACCTTCCATACCCTCTGCACCCTTGGGCCTGTCCATTCCACAGCTGTGTGAGACACAGTCACTTCAGAGAGCCTCTGCCCGAGGGCCACACACACACACACAAACCGTTCCATATTTCAGCAGCACAGTCGATTTAGGTCTGAAGGGCTCGATCGGCTGGTCGGGGCCACAACCCTCCGGCCTCAACGAGCGCCCCTCTGCTCTGACCACTTTGAGCCCATCAACCTTTTGGGTCTGGAAGGACACATGCACAAAACGCGTGCGTGTTCAGTAGAGGTGAGCGCACACCTTGTCGGTTTCTGTTGTGTAAGCTGCTTTTGGAAGCATCTGTGTTGCCAAATTGCACTGCAGAGGCTGGGCTCAACGCAAGGTATTTTCCTTGTGTTGTTCCTGAGTGTGTAAACACGGGGTTAACACAACACATGGCAAAACAATAATTAAAAAAAAGAAACATTCAGGTCAGTGTTGTTAGGGAGAGATTATTGAGAATTGTTTTTTAATTATTTTTAATATTTTTACAATCCTCGGACCGCGGATTTCACTGTATTTTGTGGGGATTTTACATGATAGACCAGCACAAAGTGGTGCGTAATTATGAAGTGTTAAAAATATAATGCATGGTTCTTAATATTTTGTCTTGCAACCCTTTACCAACCACTTTGAAGCAAAGTGGTGGGAGCATCGTGCTAAGGAGATTAAACTTTCTTTTTCTTTATCAAAGTTGATTGGATTACCATCTGCAACAAATAACGATATCCCACATCATTATTTGGCACAATGTTTAATTCCTAACAGAAAATCATGGTTGCTTTAACGCAATCTGATTGGTTGATGTAGGTTTTCGTACTGCGCTACACTGCCCCCTAGGTGTTTGGCATGTTTAAAACAATGCTCATTTGTGTGTGTTTCTGTGGATGAAAGCTTTTCTGAAGTCAGTCCTGTGTGTACCATATAATTCTTTTAATCAATGTGGCAGAAATATTCATTTTTATAAAGACCTGGCTACGGATATACAAGATCTCAGTGTCATGTGCTCAATAAATCACACAGAATGAATAAGATGTTTGTGCCTATAAAGAAATTTAAAGAGTTCAGAGTTGGTTTTTCTGGATTTCTTGTGACGTAGGAACAAGATTGTTGCAGCAGCTCTAAGAAGCAACGTCGCTGTTTGGTCAAGATGGTATTTCCTGAAGCAACTCGCCATTGACCTTAACATAAAGAAATTTTATTGCAGTCTGAAGAAAACCCAAAGAAGATTGTAAAAAATGAAAAAATTCTTTCTTGAGCACGTTAAGTGATTCTTACTCAGCGGTGTGTGGTCAGTTTGACCTGGCAGCAGCGAATGAGTAACAACCTCCGCTGAGAGACAACACCCACTGCCTGCAAAACACCTACGTCCGCAGTTTGCGTTCCCAGGTGGAGCCGAGCTGCCAGGCCAGAGAGGATGGAGGAAAGGCAGAACCAGCCAGGTGCTCACAGAGGCGGGGATTGTTCCCACTGGAGAAGGAAGCTGGGGGTGGGGAATGCCGGATGTGCAAAATGTAAACATCCATGTCCACACATCGAGCTGAGATTCTCTCGTTTCCAGGACCAGCATTACATCACCCTCTAAACCTCTTCTTCGCACCTAAGTTCGGGGTCTGCACCCACCCAGGTCTCACAGCTCAAGGCCCCGACAAGCACAATTCCTCATTCTGGTGTTAGAAAAGGGTCACCTGGATATCAGGGGCCAAGTGGAGTCCAGAGCAAAATAGATAGAGCCTAGTCACGGTGTGACCGAAACTCTAAGCCTGGGTTTATGGGGACCTTTCATGGACTTTAAAGGTGCCTTATTTTAGCTAATAAATCAGCTGTCTCTGCAAGTCAACAAACACAAGTGTGTTTGAGCCTCTGCAAATGTGGTTCTGTGCACAGCAGACATAACAAGCCAATGAAAACAAAACACCCTTCATAATTTCTGGTTTCTCCCATACAAATGCAGAGGCTTGAGCAGGCACACAGCAGGCAGAAAACTTTCTGCAACTCAGGGCAATTGCCGCAAATTCACATGAGTACAAAATACACAAAGGATCGAGTAAAACCAGATTACTGTAGGTGTAAATGAGATTTAGAGGGTTAACAAGTGCCTAATTCAGTGAAAACACTTTACTTTTCTTGCTGGATATTTTTGTCCCTAACCCGCCGTTCAACCAAAGTGAGCTTAGGAACACCGAGTGAAGTGGAGGGAAACACTGGACTGTATTCTTTCCCTGCCTCAACCCTAAACCTGCCTGCTTGTCCTCAATGGTACTTTGTGTGCGGAGAGGTGGCCGGTGTTTGGACGAGCCTGAGTACACAGGCAAAGACAAGACGAGGTCCTGTCCTCCTATAAGAGGGCTTTGGAAGGTATCTCCTTAGAAAATGGATTTATTTTGGGGTTCGGAATGGCACAGGAAGCCCTGCCCCAAACCGGAGTCATCAGACTCTGGAAGAACGCATACTGGAGCTGTGTTTTCCTCTCTGCTGCACTGACGCTGCCGGGAGGAAACGCTTCTACCACAAGTCTGTCGCTTGAGTCACGATGGGATCCAGTGGTATAAGAGCAAAAACACAAACAGTGCTGGACTTCATTTTCAGTCCAGTACATACTTCCAGGAGTCAGCTGAGGATGACATGTGCTTCAAAACTTTATATGTTTGGGTATGTAAGAAATTAGGGTTTCCGTTTTAAAAAATTAAAACGTAGCTGTTAGATCTGTGTTAATACACATATAATTTTTATAGGCTGGGATCAAAGCCAAAGATTTGGAGTTCAACCACTTGTTGTTCATTGTCCCATTCTTTTAAAATGACACTACTGCAGTAATTACAGTAATCACAGAGATATGCGTCCAGGAGCGGAGCTACTTTTTTTCTTCTCATGTGTAATTAAGGGATTAAAGGAGAATTACCTGTTTGCAACAAGCCGGCTCCACTGTCAGTTACCTCATAGTGCCGCTGGATGTCGAGCAGAACACCTGCACACAGGAACAAGAAGAAAATGAGACACTTAATCACAACCACTGAAGATGATCAGACTAACAGCACAATCCTGTGCAGAGACTTTATGGAAGGGTTTTGTGACTTTTGACAGCTAAAGACTTTATCAAGAGGCCATCATCCAGCTATAATCCATGAAGAGGAATGGATTTTTTCTTTTGTGCTGCAGGCTGCCATACAGTGCTGAGCTTAAAGAAGACCTACCAGTAAAGTCTATACTTCACGGTACTTAAGAACATTTATCTATGTTAAGCAATAAGTGTAAAATCTCCTATTTAGAGTAGAAGAAATCCCATTTTTGTCTCTTTACCTACAGCTCTGGAAAAATGAAGAGCCCACTGCTCTGAACCCCATTGAAAACCTCCTGGTCAGTCCACCAAATACTGATTTCTGAACTCTTCCAGAGTTAAAACATTAGCATTGCTGTTTCTAAATGAATATGAACTTGTTTTCTTTGCATTGTTTGAGGGCTGAAAGTGCTGCTTCACATACTAAATTTTTGCTTGGAATTTCAGTGACATGTTGTCAAGACTTCATAGAATTTAAAAAAAACAACAAAGTTAATTTTACTCATAAACATTCCTATAAAAAGTAAAATCAGAGAAATTGATCATTTAAGTGCTCTCTTAATTTTTTCCAGAGTTGCATTTGAATTCTAACTTTCTTGGTGCTATTATATCTGTACCTCCAAACTGGAAAAAGTCCACATGTGACTGGCGGTTGCCACTTAACTTTGCCAAAAAACGAGACACCATTCCACTACCGATCCCGAAATATTTGATATCAGAGAGCTGCACATCAGTAAAGTCCATTAATGTCAATTGATGCACAGTTAACAGGAGCCATGTTCTCTAAAATGTCTTGGAAAGAAGCTAAAACAGCCGTTATCCAGATAAAAAAAAGAATGGATTAGCAGTGAAGCCCAGTCTGTCTCCCTGGCCACCTCACAGCTAACACAAACTGAACCACTTCAACAGATGCCTGGTAACGACACTGTTAACAGATAAGTAATATCTTCAGAGATATTACTTATCCTAAGATAAGTAATATCATGGGAGATAAAACACTTGTGAAAAATATTGACTCTTCTTTCCATTTAAATGTCACATAAAAATGTGCAGCTAAAAATGTTCCAGCTTTGCCTTCCTATGATTCTGACACATATACATATTTTGCTATGCGGCACAAATCCAATAGCAGGCAGTCGGCCCTGTTCTCTGATTAATTATTAACCAAATTAATCAGGAAGTAGGCCATGACATCAGTTTCACTTTCAGATCCATACACCCTTCTTCCTGTGGTCAGTCAATCTTCATGAGCGCAGATGGAGTGTTTGCATAGTCTTGCATGAGATTAAGAAACATTACTGGGTAGAAATCAGAATCTTTCAGTGCCTAAATGTTCGATTCCGATTCGTATTGAAAATTATTGTAAGTATTGAAATTAATTGCTGACAAATAGTGATGTTTGGTATACCACTGCTACTAAATGATCTGTTGAATTTTTCCAAAAACAAATCACAGAAAAATTAGTGCATATCCAACGTTTCCCCTTTAAGTAAAAAGCTCTAAACATACAAGTTGTTACATTTGAACATTTTGAACTCCCAAACCACTTTTTCTACCATAAAATTTTCCAACACACACACACACACACACACACACACACACACACACACACACACACACTTTCTACATCATTAAACTCTCTCTGACTCATGTAAACAACTTAGGAGAGCAGGACACGTTTTCTAAAATGTTTTTAGTTTTATTTGATGACAGTGAAACAGACTGCATGCGGTTCATGGATCTGGTGGCCCTCGTCAGTCACATAAACATGCAGGAGTAATTAAACATCACACTGGCATGAGAGAAACCATCGGGCCTTTGAAGACATTTAAGTCCTTTTACTGTAACCCAACATTCAAAAAAGAAAAACTGCACCAAGGTTTTAATGAAGTGAACGGCACCCCGCGCTTGGCAAACTCTCAGGGCAGGACGCAGATGAAAAGTGCTGAATATCTGCACATCACAGCATTATGGCTTGTTTGTGTTGATTACAGGCGTGTGGGGGAAAAAAAATCTCATAAAGTATTTTAACACGTCATAAACATCTGAAGATCGCGATCAGGAAGGAGATAAGATCAGAGCTAGAGAAGATTTCTTTATGGCTGCCGTGAAATTTAAAGCGTCAGGAAGCAAGAAGCAGCAGGTCAAACAAATGTTGCTTCTCCTGAGAGCACCAGCTTGAAAGTTTTATATATATATTTTTTTTATCAGGATAGAAAGCAAGCAAGAGTACTATCTAAGCTGTAAATTCCAGCAGTCCAAACAAAGAGTGATGTGCTTGGCAGTGCCGCTGGTAGACCGGCTTTGGGATTGCAACATGGCTCATAAAAATGGATAAAAAAATATAAATAACACACTGAAAAGCTTGTCTCCTGCGCACACCATCACCAAGCAAACCCCGGTAGCTGCAGTCCACCTGAATCTCTGGAAAGACTTTCTGTCCTTCGTTATCTCAGGGGGCAAAGAGTGAGAAAGAGTCTACTTTATCAACAAGAACAGAAAGTCCACTGACTACAACCAGCACTGCATCCCTGGCAACAGAGGGAGGCGGTGGAAAGCAGGTTGCAGGTGCACATACCAGTGATCTGAGTCAGACCACCAGCTTGACATTCCTACCGTGCAGGAAGCACATTTCAGGTTTACAGTAAGAAAATCTTTCCGTTGTTTGTCTTTCGTAATAACTCGCCTTAAGTTTGCTCATCGTTTTTGGTTTCAGTGGTTAAAATCGCTCACTGTTAACGCAAAGAATCTGACGATAACGTCACTGTTTCTGAGGTGTGGCGTCTGCTAAAAAGGCAAAGCGTAATCTAGAAGGAGTTAATGTGACTTTTAATGCTTCCTGAAGAATTAGCAAGTTTTTAGGAAAATCTGCACAGTTGTAAAGACTAATGAATGTGAATTCAAGTGGAGTCAAGGATCCAGTACAGTGATCCAGTAGTACAGCTCCAGTGTGTGCTCAGTGAATCTACTTACTGAAGTACATGAACTTTCGATAACATGCTAATGAAACGCACATGTGGGTTTGCAGCACTGTTCTTGTGCTGGAAAGCCACAAAAACAGTCGAGCAACAAATAAAACATGTTTTTTGGCAAACATGTGGGCAATCCCCGACGTGTGTGACCAAGAACTTCACTCATGATTCCTGATATTATGATGCAACTGCAAATGAATGCCTTAATGAAATAATAAACACATTAAAGCCGGGGTAAAAAAAAAAAAGAAGAAAAGATTAAAATACCATCTACACAGTATTTTACCGGCAAATGTCAGTATGGCTTCGCCGACACACCCCCTGCAGACGCAGTAGCTGCAACATGAACTCTGTCCACCCTGTCAAACAGCAGCAAAAGTGCAAAACTGCAGCTGTACAGTAATTAGCTTTGACTGTTAGCCCACCTCCTCACCCTGTTACTGCTACACACACACGCACGCACACACACACACCCATACATCTGCTGTGATGAGGATTCCTACACCAGATGGTGGAGCGTCCCTCCTGGACATGTTGTGGGTTCGTCTGAGCCACACCCGGCTAGTTCTTACAGCACAATTACCAGGCAATTACCAAAAAAAAAACAAAAAAACAGAGTCAACACAGCAGGCGGCGTGTTCCTCAACAAGACACTGAGACACCGAGTGCAGATCTGGAATTGTTGACTGAACTGTGCAGAGCGGCTACAACCACTAAAACCCCAAAAAAGCGGTGACCGATACATAAGAAGGACAGAAACCGTGAGAATAACTGTTGAGCAATTGATAAAAAAAGAGATGGAAGACAGATTAAAGCCGTCCAGTGGGTTGCATGAGTTTCAAGTGCAATGAGCAGTGCAACGAAGTGAGTTAATCTGCGGGGGATTACAGAGAAGCAGCAGAGACTGAGTGTAGCACCGAGGCTAGCATGTCAACGCCGTCTGCAGCGTTGCCACTACTTCACATTCAGCCGCTTCTCCTGATGATCAGTTTCTGCCCCGATCCGCCCTTCAGCCTTTTAGAGGATCTTGATCTTTATTCGCTGCTTCAACCTCTGTTGAAGCCCAGCAGCACTGCTGCAGTTGCCATGACGACGGTGTATGTGATCTGAAGGAGGTAAAGGTCAAGAGAAAGGAAGGCAGTTGTTTTTTTTTAAATACCCAAACTGAGTTTTTTAGAACTCAGTTTGATGTGCAACATTTGATGGTAGAAAATCTCAGAGATTTTCGTTCCTTAAACATCTCATATCTAACCTTGTAAAGTATTTATCCCTTTTAGATTTTGTTTCATTTTGTCACGTTGCATACAGCAACCTCTATGTATTTTTAGATTGTATTTGGCAAAGCAGGACAAAGTAGCACATAATTGTAAAGATATTCTATTCAAAGATCTGAAAAGTGTGGCGTGGATTTGCATTAAGCACCCTTTAGTTGAAACTCTGTTAGCGCCACCTTTACTGCAATTTGTTGCACCGAAGCCAAATTAGTTTTTGTATCCTGGTGAAATAAAGGTTAAATAAGGAAGTAGCTCAAACTCAGTCAGATTATACAAACTGTTGGATCTGTGAACATCAGTCTTCAACTCTCTCCACTGTCAATGATATTATGTCATTAGAGTGATGAGTTAGCTGTCCATCACAAACAGCAGTCAACATACAGGGCAAAAATAAATGAATTTATCTTTAATCTGAACAGAGGAATCTTCTTCAACATCTCATCCATGTCCCATACCCATTTTGTGACTTCTTATTTATGAAGGCTTTCTTCTAATAGGCTGCTATCAGGGCCGGATTTTAAAAAACGAGGGCCCCTGGGCTGGAGCCAACTTTTACTCATTAAATCACAGAATGTTAATATTTCATACATATTTGCAGGTATACGAATTGTTGGATGGTCGCAGATGGCTCCATATTGGTCCCTAAAAGAAGCATCACATGCAAAATGGGCCGTTAACTTTAACATGAGGTGCATGCATCGATGTAGATTGGTTATTGGGGGTTCAAAAATAACAATTCCTCCTAAGAAAACCACAAAACCTCAGGGTCCTGGACTACTGGCTCAGACTACCATAAAGACCAAATATAGGGAGCGCATAATAAGTTTACAACAGCCTGAGCTCTTTCCAGTTGTGCCATCTCTTCTTATTACTTGATGATGGATCAAACAGTGTGGGCGCTAAGCTGTGAGATGGTATATTGTTTTATAACCTAACCTGCTTTAAACCACATGGTTCTCCCTGACCTGCTGCTGTCCGCTACTTCTTAAAACTTAAATGCACCAGCTTCCTAAAATACCTTGAAGTTTCTGACTGTAACATGACAAAGTGTGGAAAAAAAAAATAAATTCAAAGGCTACGAAACAGCTTCGCGGTAATTGAGAAACACCAGCGAGCTTCTGAGCCGTCGCGGCTTTCTGTGCGACAAGAGGGGAAACATCCCAGGAATGCGGCTCTTCCTGACGGCTCGCACAAACACCTGCTGCTGCTGCTGCTACCTTCATTCAAGGTGCTCAGGCCACTCCCTTCTCCTCACATGCCTCCCACTCCACCGGCTCAGACTAAAGAAGAAGAAAAAAAACAACTATTGACGCGGCGTTTTAACGGCTCCCATTGACCTATTTTGTGACGTCAGGTTCATGTCTCCTGTAACACTAAAAGCCCTCTTTCACGAACCGCTTGGCGCGCGAGAAAGAGCGTTTGCGTACGTGCCGTGCGTACGTGCCGTGCGTAGCAGCGGCACGTCGCAGTTAAAAACAGAAAGGAGGCCGCGCGGCTCGCGCTTATTCCACTCGCTCATAAAGACAGACTTTATGAGCGGCAGAGCTGGAGAATAAATGACTCAAATCGCCGCGCGTTGCCCGCGCCACAAATGGCACATTCAGAGCAAATGAATGGCCGCCGATCATTCGGAGATATGAATAGCACGTTTTGTGACTGCAGCCCAAACTGTTGATTTACTGTTGGAAATAAATCCAAATGAAGGCATGAGACAACAAACACAGCCAACCCAGACCGACATGCAGACAGGCCCTCCAGAAGCTGGAAAGAGAGGGCAGGTTTCATTTCCAAACCCCCCCCCCCAGTAGAGACATGTTGGGATCTGCAGCTTCTATTGCGTCTATTTCTGTTCAGAGAAACTAGGCTAAGAGGAAGAGGAGAATCCAGTTTAAGAGAGAGACCCTGCAGAGAATAGCAGTCAGCGGCTACATAAGGGCTGGGTTTCATTCCCTCAAAACTTTTTTTGTTTTTTTGTTTCCATTGTTTGGTATGTATGTCTGATTGTTCCCCCTTTCCCTCCTGGTTTCACAAGCAGATGGATGGAAGTCATTCATTCTGGCCAGAGGGTGCCGAGCAGCGGTGAACCGCTCCTGCTGATGTGGGCCAAATCCTCTCCTGCTAGAAAATGGGGTGCTCCCTTTTTCGTGTGTCGCCCTCCGTCAGTATAAATAGAGCCTGGCAGGGATGTCGGCAGGGGAAACATAATGAGTGAGGAGAAAGCGCTGCCTTTCTGATTGTAATCCCGGACTTTTTTCTTTTGGTGGGGAAGCGATTCGAGGGCCTGAGAAGGAGAGAGCAGAGGCAGGCCCGAGCGTCAGACTGAAGTTGAGGAGAAAGCCGACCACAAATATGCCCGACCGCGGCCGGCGGGCTCCTGACCGACTGCTCTCCTCCCTTTGCCATGTGGCTACAGTGGGCGGAGGGAGCAGTTTTTCCATTCCACTTCCTTCGCCTGCCACACAGAAAGGAAACGTGCTGCAGATGTCTGGGGAACGCAGCCGTCCATAGCATGGGAGGGCTTCAGAGTTCATGCAAGAGGATGGATTCCCCCTCTGTCTGCAGCGAGAGGTGGGGACGAGTCTCGGGAGATGCTGGGAAGTGAGCGTGGATGAAGGAAAACAAAGCCGTTACATTATTTTAGAGGAAAGGCGCCCAGCTGATCGCCAGTTGCTGAGCAACCGAATCAGCGCCGGGGTTACATACCGAGGTGCATATAGTTTTGCATCAGAATGTTCTCCTTTTCATGAGGTGTTGAAGAAAGTGCCAGAAAAACTGAGAGTTTTCTCCTCTATCACCTTTTGCTGCACACTGCTGCTCAACTGGCTTAAAGAAGCAAACTTTTCCTCTTAAAGAGGCAGTGTTATGTGTTTTCCAGATGCGTGGTTCTATTTTATGGCACGATCAAGTGACTATGTTAACTTCAGCTGTTATAAAAATGCTGTATATATCAAATATGACTTAAAGGAAATTTGACTTTGTAATTTAACGCCTTGAAATTGGGGCTCTGTTGCTTTAAGAACTCTGCCTCTCTGAAAATCCACCTTCAGGAAGTCATCACAACATCGCTCCTCAATTAACAATGTTTTTACCAACGTTGCTCTGAGATGTAGCTCCTACAATGAGCTCAGCATAACGCGCAGTTTCACCAAGTGTTTGCTAATTGCTGCTGGCTAGTCTGAAGGAGCGGAGTGGGGTGAGTTAATGGATCCTCAGATGCTTGAAAACTGCAGCTCCCAAAGCCCACAGCTAGGCCCAACCAGGTGTTTTGCACAGCTTGAATGGTTGCCACGGGAGACGTAAAGGATTTCTCAAACATGCATCAGAGAATCAAGGCCAGGTATGTTTTTGATGAGGGAACATCATTACAACATGTCGATTTTATCTAATACAGCCCCCTTTAATTACACAACAGACAAATTCAGCTGATTAGAAACATCTCTAGTTGCCCTGGTGTGAACTCTAAATATAACACTGTTACATTTCAACTCGAAACAGCAGAATGAAAGCAAAGTGTGCAAACACTTTGATAAAGTTAAACCAAACTGATATCAGTCCAGGCCTGGTACGTTTCACATCCAAGTGTCTCTTGTTGTGATGACTAACAGTGCATCTAGCAGCCTCGTTGCCTGAGGGCGGACGTTGCTGCACATTCTGGTTGTTCTTGATTTCTACATGTTTATATATCTTCAAGAAGAGGAGATAATACAGTATACATGGAACAAATGTCATGAAAGCCAGAGGATCAAGACCAGACATGTACCAACGCATAAACACACAATGATCAATATTTTTGTAGCTCGAGGCCGTTTCAGCTGTCATAACCCCTGAACGTTGGAATGTGTTTTGATTCTTGGGGTATAACACAACTGCACCGCGTTCCTCCAGCTAAGTCTCATCATAAATCGATTTGTTACTAGAAGTGCACATCTTGAGTCATTTTTTATTCTACTAATTCATTGATGAAACCTAGACCTACAGAAAAAAAAACCAACTTTAAATCATAATCTATTTACCTGAAAACCTCTTCAAAAGACGAGCGGATATTTCAGCGACCAAGCCGTCCTGACCTTTGTAAGAACACATCAAGCTAAATCGATATGAAGGCTTCTAGCTTTACCAGCCTTACTGCTTCAATTAATAGCTCTTTTCTTTTGTCCAACTAATTTTCCATCACTGATCAAAAGCTTGCGTTCAGCTCAGGGGCAGCGTTGTGTTAGTCCCTGCCAATCCGTGCTAAATATTTGATAGCGCTGTTGTGGATTCGCCATAAAGCATCGATGGAGCAGACCGAACCTATGGCTCATCAATAATACATCCAGGGTGCTATAGCCCGGCTTGTTCAGATGAGATAATGCATTAGATGTTTTGGATAGAGATGCAGTGAAGCGAAGCAAAGGTATTTGAGATGTGATCGGACTGTCTGATTGCGGCGGCATAACCATGAGCTTCGCTCGTTTGCACCGGCGTCTCCCAGGAATACTGAGCGGCAGCTGAACCCGACCTTAAATGTGGGTCTGAAGGAGAGTTATTCAGGGAGGATTCCTCAGACCTGGACACATTAACCGGAGATAATCATTGGGGAGAGAGAGAGAAAGAGGCACCAAATGACAGGTGGATCGACACATTAGAGGAGCGGCAATGCGGTCAAGTTTGCATCAGCACCCAGAAAATGGGATTTATATTCAGTTTAGAGGCAAATAAACTGAACTCTTAACCTCCACAGGCTTATTTATTAGCTTATATTCCAAGAATACTTGTGAGTATAGGCCATAAAAAGCTTGTTTGAAGGAGAAGCATCTTAACATTTGCAAAACAAACCCTAAAACCTGAATAAGATGATAATCTGACCCATATAACCATCAGTTATTCTTAAATTTCCCTGATAAGTCCTTTAAAAACAATAAATAAAACTATTTCTGCATGTTTAACCTGTATCAGGACGAGCAGCTACCTCGGCTAAACAAGGCGGCCCAGCCGGTCCGCGCACATGCTAGCATCAAGCACACAGCCAGTGTGTGTTCATCTGTAATCCCACTGCTTTTTATATAACAGCGCAGAGGATTAAAGTCCTTATGTAGTGTTTTTAATGAGATTTCATTTCTCCTCTGGTTTCACTCCAGGTTTACAGCAGCTACTGAAAGATCCTGCTCCCGGAGAACGTCTTTGACAACAAGCGCGTTTAATGCTATCCGTTTCCACGAGGCAGGTTTAATTATTAGAAGAAACACCGCTCTCTCTGCAATAAAGCAGATAAACCCAGTTATTTAAATAATAGCTGGCTAAATACAGTCATCCTTTCAGAGTCGCTGTTAGCGTTAGCTCTTGTGTGTCTGGTTGGAATGTTTTTCCACAGTTTTGGGCAGCTGCGTAAGATAGCTATACGAAAGACTTTATGTCTAACCAGACTCAACTATTTAACTGCCTTCCACTTGATTTAACCACAACTTGAGCCTGTGTTTTTGTGGATCTTCTACAGGAGCCCGCAAAGCACAAAAGGCTCAAAATCCACTCTGTTTAGTATTTTCAGCTCAATTGAGCTTTAGAGTGGCACAGAGTGTATTTTTTATTTTTTTTTTCATCCTCGGGATAATTGCCAAGCTTTGGCCACACAAATGAAGAATAACGAGGCTTAAAAGGTCCAACTTCTTCTAAACTAGTAGTAATATGATGTTTTTGTATTCTCTTATCCACATAAAAACTTTAAATAATCTTTCATTAATTTACTTTTGAAGTATGAAGAGAAAGACGGTGAAGGGAATCTTTTGTTCTGTATTTATTCTTGAAGTGACTCAGAGCTAATTGTAGTTTTATAGGTCATATCTCTGATTGGCTCATGTATATTAAACACCGACAGTGATTTTGAAGTCTCACCTGATTAGTTGTTTCTTAGATTTACGTGATTATTGATAGGGATGCTTTCCTTTCCATCGCTGACATTACTGTCTTGCCTAAACGCAAACATAGGGTGTGTAAATGAAGTAAATTCCTCCTGGCGTGGGAAAACACCTAAGGTAACTTTTTTTTCCCTTTCTTTCTGTGTCTCTTAAACGCTTCCTCCACATACTGCACCATCTTCCCTCAAGAATAACTCAGATAGCTACTGCAACCCTCATGTAATCCACTATTACCAAGCACGTCAGTCAGTGGGATTAACTAAACACATGAAACGTTGGGAGGGGATTTCTTCTTTTCTGTTGTCGCTGTCAAATAAAACTCCATTATATTTTTATTTATAGGGTGCAACAATGACCACAATTAAAATGTGATGACATATGTGCTTCCTTCAGTGGTTTGGATTGAAACAGTAATGGTGTTTTTGATGTGTGCGCACAGCAACCTGTTTTTTTTCTTTTTGTTTTTTTTGTTGATTTGCTGCGACAACTCAAATGTCTCGGGAACTGAAATCGACAACACTTTCTCATAGAAAACAGCGCCGGCGCTTTAAGTGCATCTGCGCGAGTGCGAGCCCACCTTTGACCCCGGCCATTAACAGGAAGATCTGAGACTCTGACAGAGGTCAGCGGCCTCATTCAGACCCGCTTCTTCCAAACCGAGACGTGCGCTAAGCGGGGCAATGAAAATCCCGCCGACAACATGACAGACACCGACGCATCGAGTCAAAACAATAGCTGATGATGAAATATGTGACGAGGCCCAAAAACAAACAGGAGATTATTCATGTTTTGACTGATGGATATATATGAGGATTTAAGGCTCCTCCCCCCCGCTGAGCTCCAGCTTTGGCTCTAATTGAGGAAAAGATTAAATTTTGCTTCCAGAACGGAAGGCTTTCTCAAATATAGGAGTCGCTGTGAATACACACTTCAAAAATATTATTCCAGCAGCGGTTAGAACCTTCAGCAGCCGAGGGCTAATATTACTCCAAGCTGTGTGGGTCTGCCTTCACAGCCGCTGGGCGCGACTTGAACTGCAAGGAAGGGTCGACATCAGAGCCCAAATCCTCGACGAAAAAAAAAAAAAAAACCTGAAGATTTCCCGGAGAAATTCAATTTCAGCTCATCTCGGGACGGGGCGGAGCCTGACCTGATGCTCTGTTGATCGATATTCGCTATGTGGGTTCCCATGGATACAAACACGGATTGCGCAGTCTGCCGTTTCCATTCCTTCATCGTACATATCAGCAGTCTGAGCAGAACCCCGGGGCTCAGGGGAAGCACTGAGTCTGACCTTCACCACGCAGAGACGTTCTCTTGTTGTGTTGAAATAGATGTGAATGTCAAGGGGTGCTGGAGGAAAGAAAAACAAAGTCTGTGTAGAGGGGAAAAAAACATTTATATATGCAGCCTGAAAATAAAGCTGGTGGTTTATGCCAGTGTCTTACGTCAACGATCCAAAAGATATCTTTTCTATTATCAGCACGGTGCTGATTAACGATGGAATCCAGGGAGAGATTGTTTTCTTATCTTTTAGGAAGGGATGAGGCGCTCGTTTAGGAAAGCATGTCGAAGTCAACAAACTGTCCAACAAATCTGCCGTGCTTCCTTCCTGCGATCTTCCCGTCTGCACGAAGAGACCAATTTTGACATTTTCTCCAGGAAAGCTCTCTAATCTTTGCAGACAATGACCCAGGAAGGGAGGGATGGAGTGTAAACTTGGGACATGAATGTTGGGACAATCCCTCAGCCTTCGCTTGTCATGTCACTCCAACATTATTTAAAGAGATTCTTTTTTAAAAAAAAACAAGCTCAGGGATTGATCTTTGTATACTCTGTGATCATTTGGGACGCTGTAATCCTAAAGCAAACTCTTTTAACTAAAGGAAACACATCCTCCCTCTCTTTATATCAACACACACACACTCCTGTCATGACAAAGGAGAGGTCAGTGATTATCAGACTGACACTTACCTCACATGTCAGAGATCAGTGGGGGACTTGAAGCACTGACAAGTGGACTCATCAGAAAAAGGAAGTGCAAACTACATCAAATCAAAATATTTAAACTAAAAGATAATGAACAATTCGTTCACACAGCACAAGTTATTGCCTAACGCTGGATTTCTGTTGAACAATCATTGTACAACTTTTTCATAGCTCTCTTGCTACAGTCACTAAGCCAATCAGCCAAACTGGGCAATTTTCCCTTTATCAGTTCTCAACGATCGACAGGGAAATACCTTAAAATTAACATGCTTATTAAATCCATTTAAATATTCCAGCTTTGCATATTTATTCAAGCCTTTTGCCTTATTATGCTTCCTTGAACAGGTTAGGGTTGGTCTATGATACTAAATACTAAACATGTTCATTCACTTCTTTTTGGCACAATCATGTAACTGCACATCTTTGAAAAGCAGAAGTTGGGCCTCCTGCACAAACAGCAAGAATTCAGCAACTCAACTACAAAACACTTGGACAGCACAGTGGCCATCAATAGTGTCAGTCAGGAGTTTTTTTTGAAACAGCTCATTTTCCAGACACCAGAAAACTTTTTTGCCAAAAACCGACCGAGCGTTGCTTTTTTTTTTAGTACTTATGTTGTTTCTAGAAGCACTAAAGGCCCAAATGAAAGTACAAAAACATTCAATTTGTTAATTTTGCATAATGGGTTTGCTTTAAGTTCAGCCTGAATAAGACAAAATTTGAGAGTGCCCTCTTTGACAGATAACTGGGGATAATCTCGCGCTGCGGTCATTTTTCGGGTGGAGAAAATGTTAAAGATTGCAGTTCTGTGTCCGTCTCTTTGCAAAACGACGTTCCATAAAGCCGCCAGTCTGATGCTGAAGCCACTGCACAGAGACATTTCTATGAAACTGAAAGACTAACAGTAGCATATCATCCTATATTGTTCAATAAATGGATGCAGTGGTGTGAACAGAGGAGGTGGCGTCACACTCGCATACGGTTGTTTGTGATTTTGCATTAATATCCCTCTAAAAAGCAGTCAAGGAACCAAATCAGCTTGTGCAAAGCCCTGCAGTTACCAACAACACTGAGGTTTCTCAGATGAATCCATGCTGTTGGTATGTGGTGTGTTAGCACACGCTAATATAGCTCTGTCAACATCTCCAGTGGGACTTCTCAAATTACCAAAGAGGAACAGTGGCAACTTATTTTGTGCTGGGAAGGACTTTTTGCCTCATTTGCCCCTCAGTCAGTCTGCTGTGTGCTCCGTAAACAACGGCGGATAAAATTATCCTCTTAACACGATGTAATGAGTAGAGAGCCCCTCAGAACTGCGATGACCTTAAAGGAGGAAACGACAGCCGTAACGACAGCAGCGGCGGCGGTTGCAGCGGTCTTGAAGTGACCGTCGGCAAAGCCAGGAAGCGCTGCTTTTATGGCAGCCAGGGTTCACGGGGTGAAAAGCCGCTGCGATGGAAAGCGCCTCTGCTTGATGGCAAAATCTGGAGCAGCCACATGAAAGGGTCTCCACTGGCCCAGGAAGAAGTTCTGCCTAATTCCACTGGTTACTATTACAGACGTCTGCTAAATCGGAGCCTAAGGAACACACAGACTGTTTTCTCACAGTGGCGGCACGCTAGGTTACGAACATAAAGAGTTTAGTGGAATATCTGTGGGAAACCAGTCTGGAAAAGGTCCAACTGGTAGGAAGTCATGTCAGTTTCAAAGAGTCTTACTTTAACAAATGTGGCCTTTTCGTTTTTTCTTTTGCTGTTGGTAGTGAAATAATAAGCATTTAAGTACAGTAAAAAAAAAAAAAATATCTGAAAAGAATTTTTTTTTTTTTCTTTTTTTCAAACAGCAAATGGAAAAAAGGGCAAGGCAACCTTT
Organism: Alfaro cultratus; assembly: GCA_903066825.1. Taxonomy (NCBI): domain Eukaryota; kingdom Metazoa; phylum Chordata; class Actinopteri; order Cyprinodontiformes; family Poeciliidae; genus Alfaro; species Alfaro cultratus. Next base: position 729 of record CAEFZX010016167.1, on the reverse strand, counting down.
TAAAGTAAATTACTAGAGCCCCCCCTCCATCTTTTTAATGTCTCAGCTGTTGTTTGGGGAACGAGGAGGGACTTTAATGTGAACGCTATAAAACAAGAGAGGGTGAAATTGAGGAAAAGAGTGACGGGTGAAACCCCCAAAGCAGCTCCAGCAGGGCCCAGTACAACCTCCCACACTTTTCCAAAAACCCTCTGTTACATTCAGAGCTTCGTGTTACCGAGAGGATCCGACGTGTTATGTTCCTTACAGCACATACAAAAAAAACTATAATAATAGGGGTGTCACACAGTAGCATCAGTATCTACTTTTGGATCAGAGTCGATCTGATTTATTCACAAATTTCCCCGACGAACACCTACGCCGCGTTAACTTCTCTTCTTCTGTGGTCTCAGTGGAACTGAAAGTAGAGGAAGTGTCTCGCTTGGGGATCTCTGCTACACCAGTGTAGTCTGGGACCAGACAGCAGTCAGGGAGAGCACAAGAATCGTTCTACATTTTTGTCATATTACACCTACAAACCGCCAGGTATTGAGATTTTTTTTTTTTTACAAATAAAAACCTTAAAATGGAGGTGAAGTTGTTCAATTTAAACGCTTCAAAACAAAACAAATCTCTGTCTAAATCCAGCCGGGCGATCAGATGAGAACAAAACTGTCACGATCTGTGTTTTCTGTGTATTTATTTCTAGTTTCTGTTTCCCTGTGCTCTCCGTTGTCCTGTCCTCCCGTT
>CAEFZX010016165.1:0-17491 GCA_903066825.1 Alfaro cultratus | reverse complement strand
CAATTGGGCTTGGAAGGATGGCTCCAATTAGGGTTGGAAGGATGGCTCCAATTAGGGTTGGAAGGATGGCTCCAATTAGGGTTGGAAGGATGGCTCCAATTGGGGTTGGAAGGATGGCTCCAATTAGGGTTGGAAGGATGGCTCCAATTGGGGTTGGAAGGATGGTTAGGGTTAATTCCAAACCTTCTTCCAACTCTAATTCCAACTGAGCAAAATAAAATAAATATTTTTTTTGGGTCTATCATGCTGAAAAGTTTGGACACTATTCTTTTTTTATTTGTTTTTTTCCTAATTTATATTTTTTAGATCTGCAGTGGTTTGCAGATTGCCTTTGACAAAGATATGCATACTTTGCTTATTTCTTTTAAATTTTTCATTTTTAGGTTATTGAGCCGGTAAAATACCATCTTCCTACTTTCATTAAAAAGTGTCCCAATAAAAATTACCCAGTGACAGTTTTCATCTCCATTGCAAAACGTTTGAACACCACTGCTTTCACAAAGGCCAGTGAGGCAACAGAGAAATTGACCTTATAAATGTTTTTGTGAAATTTGTTGCACAACATATTTATTTTAGAAAATAATCATAACAGAGCTTAGTACCTTAAATAATTTTAGACTAAAAGAATAATGTTACTAATTTCCTTATCAGAAAAAAAAAATAATTGAAAGAAAGATTTTAGGTTACTTAATAAAAGTAGAAACTAAAATATCATTTATTTATAGAAAATATTTTAAAACAAATACATCTGGAAAAGGTGCTTTATAATTTAGCTGAACAGAGAAAAAATTAAAAGTTACAATAAACAAGAATAAGAACAAAAAGCAAAATACTTTGGTTTTTGTGATTTAAAATTAAGGCCTGATGAATCATTTGAAACTCTTTGTGGACATTTAATGTGATATTTAATCAAACAGGTTTCAACTAAAACAAATAAGGTGAAAAGCAAATACAGATTTGATCAGTTTTTTTAAAAGTTTGCTTAAAAATTGTTGCTGTTTTGTTAAACAAAGGGTCAAAAAACAATTCATGGCATAACTATGCTTAAAATTATTATCATGGTACTATTTTAAATAAATGTAAGTATATCATTCCTAAAGACAGCAGCGCTGAAGCTGTAAATGGTTGAGTTCAGATGTCGGCCTCTCCTGCATCTCCTTTTCCTTTCTTCTGCCTCCATTTTGCAAACATGGACTCTTCATAATCTCCCACACCTTCAAACTCGGCATCAGGAGACTCAGAGGACAAAAGTGGATTTTCTTCTGGTCCACTAAAACCCTTAACAGAAATATTACAAAGCCAGAGTTTACTGACTCAATCACTGATGATAAGAAAGAGTTAAATAAGCCAAAAATGTTTAAAGGATTACATTTTGTCTATCTTACCTCATCATTCGTCTCCAAGTACTTTATTAGAAACGTCAACATCTGTTTTTGAGTGATGGTCTGGTTGTAGTATCGAAGAGCTTCCTGTTAAAACACATTATAACACATAGAGACGATATGCTGTCATTATATGTGGCTTTATATATATTTCAAATATACTTTTAAAAAACTTTAGTCAGGCTGCACCATTAAGTTGCTCTAATTTCAAAATTACATTTTTTTCAGGAGCTAATTTAGAAATACTTGCAAGAAATGTTGTTATATTTTCTCTTTTCTATGACGGTGAATGTGACTTTATGCAATTCTTCACATCGATTGCGGACAATAACTTTGACATTAAGTCAGACTGATGCAGCAGTTCAGTAGAAGTAAGAAATACTGCCCCCTGCAGGTGGGAGCTAGCATCACTTTAACCCAATGTTTTGACCATTTTTATGGAAAACTTACAATTAACTCACAGTTATGCATTAGCATGAAAAAGTGAGGGGACCGGTTGATTTTGCGTAGATTTCCGTGAAAAAACTGCAGGAGACGATTGATGTAATTTGGAAGTATGAAGATAAAAACGGCTTTGATTTGATTTAATATTGATGTTATTACTGTGGTTCAATACGTAAGAAAAACATTTAACAAAACTACAATTTGTAAAATATAAGTTGGGTAAAAATAAGTTAAAAATGTTCAGAAATATTATTATTTAATATAAATATTAAAATTATTTAATATAATCAACTTTTATTTAGCCAAATCTTTACACGATTTTAAAGACATACTCCAAAAGATTGTTTCACTCTTCCACCAGGCAACAAGAATGCTGGACAAAAACAATTTAATTTTTAGAGGAATGAAAACATGGAACTCACTTCCCTCATTTGTTTTAAATATAACAAATTCTGGAGCTTTCAATTATTTGATCATACCTATAACTATACAGTTATGAATTAATATGCTATGTTTTCAATTAAGGATGCACAATATTGGATTTTTGGTCATCATCCGATATGCCGATATACTAAAACTCATTTGGCTGATAACCGATACCAATACCGATATTTTTTCCCTACACCTACTTCCTGAAACTACATGACTTTCTCTACAGTGGAATTAAAATACTGCAACTCTTTGTCAGTTTAGTCTGTTACCAAATGCAAATGCTAAAAAGGAAGCTGAAAATGATGTAACACTTTCAACTTATGTTTAATGTCAAATTTATTCATGACATCTGCTCTCTCTAAAACAATGAAAACACTCAAACACTGCTGATGTTGTGCTGTGCTGCAGGCATCATTGTCACTGGTTTGTTGTATAAAAACAACTTTTATATCGGTGAGTTATTCTGACGGAATGGCCGATGTCTGATATTAAATTTTATAGCTAAATTTTATGGCTCATACCGATACCATGCCAATAATATAGTGTCCCTAACTTTAATATTATATTAAGTGTGTGCAACTGTTTGTGTATTAAATGCTTTTTTATGATGTGGACATCCAGAGGAGCCATTGTTACGGCTACGGCTAATTCAAACAAACAGGAGAAACTAGGACTGTTTCACTCAGAGCTGAAGGTTTTCTCAGTTCTTTGTCTCATTTTCTTAAGTCTCTTGTTGGTTTTCTCCAGATGAAGTTTCTCTTACTGTTCTGGGTGTGAAGTGATGGGACTGCAGGCCCCACTGTGGGCCGTAGGCCTCATAGTACAGCAGGTTGTCCTTCATCACCGGGTCTTCTGGCTGGAACAGGAAGTAGCTGTACGCACAGGGCACGGCTCTGCGGCCGTCGTTCACTGCCCAGACAATTTCACAATTACATCAGCAGCAACAGAAACGAGAACATGAAGTACTGGAAAGCTCGACTGGAGCTGAACTTACGTTTGTAATAGGCGTACTGGAGGTAGTGGTAAATAGTGGGAACGAAGTTCTCCACAAAGTAGCCGCCAACGTTGGGCTTTAGGTTTTCCTCACACTTTATCTTGCATTTTAACGTGTCAAAGTAAACTTCTGCAGAGAAAAATAAAATCCTTACTTAAATGAAAAGCAGCTGAGATGTTTTAGACGTTTTCCTGGTATGATTTTCATTTTACTTTTTGGTTTAGCCATAAAATACTGGTAACACTTCACCAGCAATAAAATACAGAAAACCTTTCTGAGTTTCTCACCATTTGCCTGTTTGGTGTCTCTGCAGCATTCAGTCAGAAACATAATAATTACACTAAATGTATATTTACAAAATAAATACTAGTATCTTACACTTAAAAAAGAAAACAGGTAATCCAGTTTTAAAGAATTATTTAATTTGTTACAAGTCATCAAATTAAGTTTATCCAGGTAAATATATTAAGCTTATTAAACTTACTTCACTTAAATAAAATAAGTTCAACAAACTTAATTTGACCACATGTAATAAATGAACTTTATTTTTTAGGTTGGAGTTCCATTTTATTTATTTTTTTCAGTGTATTCATTAAAAAATTACTGTGTGTAGTTTGGTGTGTTATGTTGATTTATAGATTGCAATTATTTTTCAACTGCATTTTATTTATTTTTGTAAAAATACTATAATCTCAAAATTACTCAGTAGAATTTAATTATATTTTATCAGAAAAGATAAATAATCAATTGAATTCTAATTGCCATATAATTTTTCTTCCTGAAATTGTGCCGCACAAACAATTAAATCAATGTTTTTTCTTAAAGTTGAAATTCTTAAAATCTTTACAATCATGTTTATTGTCGCTGTTGCCATTTTTGTCACTTTTCCATCATCTGCAAACATTTGGCATAGAATACTTTTACAACTTTCTGGTGATTTATTACTATATAAGCAGAATGGCAGTGGGCCGAAAACAGAACCTTGTGGTACACCCAGTTTTGAAACGTTGGTCTTCTATTGTCATCTTCAACAAATTCTCAATTAAACTAATGAGAATTTTAACTTTTGATGTTTATGGAGAAAAATCTTGGGATTTACAGAATCAAAGCCTTGGGTTCATTAATTAATGAATTACTGCATATTTACCGGCTAATAGAGCGTAGAAGTCTGTGTGTGAAGAAAAATGGCCGATCCCGTCACATTCGGCCTGACAGAGGTCGTACTCCTGCAGGTAGAGCCTCAGCGCTTCCTCCAGGCGCTCAGAACCGCTGCTGTACTTCCCCAAGTCGACGAGCTTCACGCCGCTAACAAAGGATGGCTGAAAAATATTTTAAAAAGTGGGAAGTAACCAGTTACACTTACGCAGTTACATTTACTTCAGTTACGTTTTTTTAAAAATTACTTTTAGGAATATTTTTTACTTCACTGTTCTTTTTTACTTCTACTTTTTTTTACTTGAATTACATTTATTATGAAGTATTTCTACTCTTACTTGAGTAAAGTTTCTGAATTTTCTACCCACTGAATGAAAAACAAACATGTTTTAACCAAAGATTCAGACCTGCAGTTTTTGTTAAAGTTTCACAAGTTTTTATTGAAAGAAACTGATTTGGTAAAGAAAAATCTAAATTTTGTTGGTTTTGTTTTGTTTGTTTTTGTTACTTAAATGAATTATTGTCATTTTGGTCATTAAAATACCAAAATTTCCACTTAATTTTATATTTTGTTTCATCTGATTATGTCATTTTTAAATATTAAATGTTGACCAGTATTTGAGAAGACCTTTTTCCAAATACTTTTTTATTCTTAAGTAATTTTTTGGACAGTTACTTTTTACTTTTACTTTAATAAAAATATTTTGGAGTAGTAGCTACTACTTTTATTTGAGTAAAATGTTGGGGTACTCTAAGTCACAATATTGAGCGGATTACAAAGAGGGCATAAGGGTCAAAGTTGAGAAACCTTCAAGATAAAAGTTGTGATTTTAATTCAAATGGGGTTAAGTAAAGAACATTTGCATCATTTTGCGTCTGGACTTTTTGCCCCACCTCATAAAGTCGTTGTTCGTGGTCGAGGAGGAAGCCGTCGAGGTCGTACTCGATCTTGTACTCCTCCATCAGCTGCAGCATCTCCTGGTCCTCGGGGTTCCTCTGCAGGAAGGTGTAGGCGCACGGGACGGCCTGCTGCAGGTCGTCCAGCTGGACACAGACGGGAACAGAATTAACACAGGAAAACCTTGGAAACAAATAATAATCAGCTGGAAATTTAAAGCAGAAGTCAGAGCATAGTCAGGTAAGACAAACACGACTTCAGCATATTTTTATTTAAGTAAAAGTAAAAAGTAACCTTCCAAGAAATGACCAAAGAGTAAAAAAGTATTTGTTAAAAGGTTTACTCAAGTACTGAGTAACTGATCAAATTATCAATCATTTAATATTTAAAATTACATCATCAGACGGACAAAATATAAAGTGGAAAATTTGATGTTTTAAGGACGAAAATGACAATAATTCATATAAGAAACTAAAATTGAGAAAAATCTATCAAATTTTATCTGTGCAGCACATTTAAGCTACAAGACATTTCAAAATGCTTTATATCATAAAAACACAAAGTCATAAAACAACTGAAACATTACATTTTGCTGTAATTTCACATCAGACTTTGATGTTTTATTTATTATGTTTACTCTAAACAGGTGGGTTTTTGTCTGGATCTAAAGGCACTCAGTGTTTCGGCTGTTTTGCAGTTTTCAGGAAGTTTGTTCCAGATTTGTGACGCATAGAAGCTGAATGCTGCTTCTGCGTGTTTGGTTCTAGTTCTGGGGATGCAATAAAAATACATTTCTTTCAATATAAAACTTACGAAAGTAACAAAAACTGCAGGTGTGTGTGTGTGTGTGTGTGGTGATTTTTTGGTTAAAACATGTCTGTTCTTCATCCAGAAGTACAAATAAAAAGTACAGCGTATGAAATACTCCGTATGTTTTAAAGTTCCTCAAGTAAACTAGTTACCTCCCCACTCTGCGTCCTACCTTAGCGTGAGCAAAGTGCAGATATCTGTACGGGGATCTTTTGCTGAACTCCTCCAGGATGTCGGTGTCGGGAGGCGGCAGCTGCAGAACCGGGAAATGCGCCCTGCACTTCTTCTGACAGGACGCCGTCCTCAGGACGCGCCAGCTGACGCTTACATCCGGGGCTGCTGCGGGGAAAAGCGGCTCCTCATGACCGCTGTGGTTACACTGGACCGAGCAGAACCGCACACTTTCCCTGAGAAGTCGGTGCAAACGCAAACTCAGCTCCAAGTACTGGATGGATTCGGTCCAGTTTCCTGCTGCGTAGCTGTCCAGCGCCAGTCCGTAGGCTGCGGTGAGAGGAATGAGATCTTCTTTGGGAAAACTTCTGAAGCTGTAACTCTCATATTGTGCGGATGTCGTAATAAACACAAAGTTCACACAGAAAAGTGTTAGGAATATTAAATACAAGCCTCTGGCGCTCAGTCCAACCATGATAAGAAAACATTCCCGTGTATCCCTCCTCTCTTCTTCTGCAGTGTTTGTGATTTGGTGGTCTGCTGCAGTGATCAGGGGCTTGTGGGAATCCTGGGATTGGGAATTTCTCCGCGTCACTAAAACAGAGACAGTTTACTCACCAGTCAGAAGCCATGTTTATTTCTGTTCTGATTTTCCTTTGACTCCAGTCAAAAAGAACGCCTTGAAAAGAACAGTTGTTTCTGTTTCAAATCCTCGAAAACTAGTTTTGTCTTCTTAAACCATAAAGCCAGTGACTGAGTTGGCTCTAGTGGCCCTTATTCGAAAGTAGTCTGACAGGAAAGAGGGCAAGGAATGCGGCAAATGTCGCCGGGGCTCGAACCCGCGACGGCCGCATCGAGGACTAAGGCCTCCATGCGTGGATTGTGCTAAACATCTGCGCCACCACAGCACACCCAACCGGTGGCTGTTTTTGACATGGGGGAAAGGAACACAGTTCCTTTGCCACTAATTGTCAACACTACAACAACTATGTGGTATATGGTGTTTTAAATTGTCCGGAAAACGTCGTCGCGGACGTCCGGTGTTCAGATGACGTCCTCTGAACATTTGATGCTAGCTGGGAAGATCAGGAAAACGTTTTAAGAAATAGCGAGGGAGAGGAAAGTACTTGACAACCTTAACATGTAGATGTGATGTGGAATTTGGTTTTCTTTGTTTCAATAAAAAACAAAAAAAGGCGACCTACATACCAATTCTGACCGATCATAAGTAGAGCGAGTTTAGCTAATCAACCGCCGCAGTGTTAGCTTAGCTAATAGCAGCGGCAGCTAATGTACCGCAGCGGTTGCTCATCTTAATAATCACAAAATAAACATCAAGCCTAAAACCACGATGCTGTAACGGATTGAATGTTCTGTCCTATGAGGGGGAATGTTTGAGTGTTGTTTTGGTGTTGAACCCTGACTCATAAAGTGGTGGTAGTTGTTATGGCAACGAGACTGCATGTAGAGTAGCCGACACAGAAAAAAATAAGTGGTTTTGAGGTTGTTTTTTTTTTGTTGTTTTGTTTTTTACGTTAATTTCCCATTTGCTGTGGTGCACAGGCCTAAATCAATAATATATATGTCTCCATGTTTCAATTATATAACAGGATTGTTCATGACAGACCATGACCTCAAGCGTTTTGCGCATGCGCGAAATTTCGTGACGTAAACAACATGCAGGACGCAGCATAGCCAATAAAAAGATGATGCATGGATGTGCTGAACATCTAAGTGGTTACAGGCCCCAACATACTTCATCCGAAGTAAGTAGTCAATGCGCAGTCATGTGTTTTTTTTTTTTTATATGTTTTGGATTTCCACATATCTTTAATGCATATAAATTAATTATCCATTTATTGAATTGTCTGTATTTTCTTACAGTTACAAAATTCATTAGAAGCACAGCCTTATTTATTGAATTGTGGCACCTTTGGGCCCCCATGCAAACAAGTTCTTAATTATTGATATTGTTGTGTTAAAATCTCTTTTATTCGCCCTGGCCAGATTCATAACAAGTAACTATTACGTGAATCATTTGGCCTAGTTAAAGCGTTCCACACTTTTGCCGTTTCAGCTAAAAACGTGATTCCGTTCAACCGGTCAGAAAGTGGAAGCTGCCCGAAACTGTTCAGTCCCTGATCTCCGGTTGTTTCTGGGCTGAGAGGCGGACCTTTGCAGCTGCATGCAGCGGCGTCGCTCTGATTTCAAAATAAAACCAACAATAAACGCCTTGCTTTAAGTATTCAGGATCAGATTAACTTTAAGATCTCACATCGACTTTATTCTCAAAACGTCAAACTTCGTTAAACGTATTAAAAAACAACAAGTTACAGGGAAAGTCGTTTAGAGTAAATTAGAAATAAAATAAAAAACAGGCAACTTTTTTAGCAACACAAACTGGATGTTTTAAAAAGTTTGGTTGGATTTATTGCGACTCAGTGAAGAAGCATCTTATTTCTTATTGTGGAAATTTGAACTGAAGTGCTTCCCACTCCCTCTTACATTCCTCCCACTCTTAAAAAAGAAAAAAAAAGTCTTAGCGACCTGGAGACTGTCCACGTTTACAGCCCTGCTCCACATCCGCAGCCCTCTGCGTGGAAAAACGCACTCCCCGCACGCAGGCCTTTAGATCGCCTCCGCTTCTCTTAAATTCGGCCTAATGTCCATTTTCTGCAACTTTTACATTAAGTAATTTGACCCCCTTTGTGTAAAAATGCTTCCCCTTTGCGTTGTCTTCTCTGTTCTGGCTGCGTGGTTTTCCGTGGAGTGTAATCCCAGTCCCGTGTTGGGAGATGTTGTCGTGGACAGATACGAGATCCCCAAAGCCTGCGCGAGGGAGGTGAAAACTGGAGATTTCGTCCGCTACCATTACAACGCCACGTTTACCGACGGGAAGACCCTGGACTCGAGGTGAGACCAGAGAAATGTTTTGCCGGTTTCAAAGCTTTTCCAGACAGAAAATGCAGGTTAAAACAAGTTCGCAGCTTCCACTAACATTCATGCCCCGCAGATACAAACATCCTCCAAACGTTGACCCACGTCTGACATTTTCTCCTTCGACCTCCGGGGATTTTTCTCACTTGCAGCTATGAGAAAGGAGCAGCCAAAGTCGGCCTGATCGGGGAGGGTCGGCTCATCGCTGGCGTCGATAAAGGCCTGCAGGGGATGTGCGTGAATGAGCGCAGGAAAATCACCATCCCGCCTCACCTGGCTTACGGGAGCAGCGGGGCAGGTAGATTCCAATTTTTTGGGCATATTTTAAACTGCGCTAAAAAAATAATTCAAAGCTTTTTACATCTTTTGTAGAAAACCATCTTCCTGCAGTTGTATCTAACATAGAAAAGTTCAATATCAGTCAGATTGGACTGAACATATTTCAAATCTCGCAGGATCTAGGTCTAAACTTTGACTAGGCCATCCTACTGTATCTCTGCCCATATGTTTTGGGTCCATGGTGTAAAATTATGGAACAAGTTGTATGAGGAGCTAAAATAAAGTCAAAATTTAAGGCAATTTAAAAGGAAATAAAAGGAGGTATTTTCACAAGACACATAAATATGAGTGAGAGTAAGTCAGCACAGATGTGTAAATGGAGGCTAATGAACATGAGTGTGTGTGTGTGTGTGTGTGTGTGTGTGTGTGTGTGTGTGTGTGTGTGTGTGTGTGTGTGTATGAATGTGTATATCAAGGTTTCCCTGAGAAAACCTCCTAACCCCGGTGGCTGGGCGTCATCCAGCAGCCTGTCGTGTTTTTGACTTAAAAAAAAGTTTAAAGTTGACAGGAAATTTGAAAACATCACTTGATAATTATGTTATTGGAAGATTAACTATAAAGTCTTAAAAAATGCAAACATAAAAAAAACCCAACTTAAATAAATAGGCAATGCTTAGCCTGGTGGGGGCACAACTAAAGCCTGGTGGCCCGCCAGGCTTATGAAACACTGTGCAGGGAACCCTGTATGACTTTATACTGCCATCATCTTTGGAAACTGAAACTGGTTTACAGGCTATTTTTTCCCCCTTTTTTGTTACTTGGTGACGTGAAGTTTAAAAATGATTCTTTTATTTCTGAATTTCAACAAACGATGCATCGTCTCTGTTCTGTTTTTACTGAACCGGAGTTTTACTGCAAATCGTGTTGATGTTTTGTTGTTTCAAAATCGGATTGAAATAAGTTTTTGTTGCAAATGCAGAAACCCCAATACTATTATAATTATATGTAACTTTTATTGCACAAAAAGGGTGAATTTAAAGTAAAACAGTAATAATCAAACTGTTGAATTAAACTCATTGTGACCTTTTGCTTCCAGGTGATGCGGTTCCTCCAGACGCCACGCTGGTGTTCGACATCCACCTCCTGGACCTGTGGAACAACGCCGACCTGGTCGTCACCAGAACCGTCAGCACGCCCAAAGACTGCAAACGCTCCGTGATGCGCACAGACTTCGTGCGTTACCACTTCAACGGCTCTCTGCTGGACGGCACCGCCTTCGACTCCAGGTGAGTTCTGGACGTTTTGTTGTTTTAACGGAGAGATTTCCTCAGCTTCTCGGTAGAAGCTAAACTGAAAACGGCGTCTAAATGAAGCAAAACAGAACCTACTTGCAGGCTTGAGCCAAATCGACAACCTGTGTGTGTCTGCGCCGTGTCCAGGTGTGTTTTCTGTGTCCAGTTATGTGTGTGACTGACTTTGCGGTTGTGTGATCCCCGCGCAGCTACAACAGGAAGCAGACCTACAACTCGCTGGTGGGCGAGGGCTGGCTGGTGAAGGGCTTGGACGAGGGCCTGCTGGGAATGTGTGTGGGGGAGATCAGACACATCGTGATTCCACCGTTCAAAGCGTACGGAGAAAAGGGATCAGGTAGGAAGACACGGCAGATCCGATACGAGAGCTTTCCTGATTTTAATCTTCATTTGATGGAGTGTAAGGGTGATGCTAGAATAAAGACTTTACTCTGATATCATGATTTTATTCTTGTAATATTTTAACGTTATTCTAATAATATTATGACCTTGTTCTCACATTTATTCTTGTATTAAGACTGAGTTTATTCTTGTAATATTACAATTTTATTCTCAGATTATTATGAGTTTATTCTATTATTTTGACTTTATTCTCATATTGTTATGACTTCATTCTTTATTCTCGAAATATGACTGTTACATTATGTTGACTTTATTCTTGTACTAATTTCTTCTTGTGATATTGTGACTATTCTTGTAGGAATTTATTATCGTAATATGACTTTATTCTTATAATCGTATTTTTTCTTGGTATGGGTCTAATACTCCGTAATAATATTACATTTAATTGAAGAAATATTGATTTAATTATCAAGTTTTCTTCTGAACTTTCCTGTTTGATTCACATTCATTCATTTTTTCAGTCTCTTCATAAGGAGCTTGTAGGAAACTGCTAAGAAATACACACTGCTTAATATTTCTTTATTCTTTCCACATTTTTTCACATTAACCGTCAAAGCATTTTCCTGAGATTTGATGTGATAAACCATCATAAAGTCATGCATAAATCTGAAGGGAAAGGGAAAGATTACATGGTTTCCAGGTTTGTTTTTGCACATAAAAATCTGAAAAGTGTGGTGTGCATGTGCATTCTGCTTCCCCGAGTCAATACTTTGTAGAACCAGCTCAGTCAGATTGGATGGAGAGGTTCTGTGAACATCTGCAGGTTTTTGAAGCTTTGATTTTACCTCCATCTTCCCATTAATTCTGACCAGATTCCTTCACACACATAAAATACAAATAAACAGCTCAAACAACAGTTTAAAAACAACAGAAGACCAAAGTTATTGCACACCTTCCAGGCCTAACATTAATTTTTGAAAACTTTAAACTCTCCCACCAGCCGACGCATATGTGCATCTTTTATTTTCTCAGAAAGTGATATTCCTTCCCTTTTCTTTCACATTAAAATTAGTAAACTAAGTAATAAATCACGTCTTCTTTCTAGATAAAAATAAAAAAGAGAGTAATGAACTTTTCTCAGCTATAAAATGCTTCACTCAGCATATCTAAGGAGGTTACAAAGAATGAACAATAAAGGTTTTCCCTCCAAAATGAGCTCATATGTTGTGTTTTTGGTTAAAGCGTAACAGCAGTATGGGTTAAAAGACCTCATGTTATTGGTTGTATCTGTGTGACAGGAACCATGATTCCCCCTCAGGCGACGCTGGTGTTTGACGTCCTGTTGGAGGACATTCACAACCCGAAGGATAACATCACCATCGAGAGCCAGGAGGCTCCTGATCCCTGCACCCGCAGGTCTGTGCCGGGGGACTACATTCGGTACCATTACAACGGTACCTTCCTGAACGGGGCGACCTTTGACACCAGGTGTGTAGACACCTTATCATGAATTCTTGTGGTCGGAAGTTGAAGTCAGAACCTTTACCGTATTCATCTGTTTACTACAGCTACCAGAGGAACAGCACATACAACACCTACATTGGGATGGGCTACGTGATCCCAGGAATGGACCAGGGCCTGCTGGGCGTCTGCCTGGGGGAGAGGAGGAGGGTCATCATTCCTCCTCACCTTGCTTATGGAGAACAAGGAGCGGGTGAGTTACTGCAGGAAAAGCATGAAGAAAGTCTGGTGTACTTAAAATCAAACATGTAAAAAGACATTAACAGATATCTGGGGATAAATATTAGGCTTTTAACTAGATTTTCTATTGTAGAAAGAAAAGACTGGAGTAAATTTCCGCCAAAAAAAACTTAAAATTTTCATGGAAATTTTTGAGTTTTAAAAGTAAAAAATTAGCAAGAAAAATCTCAGAAATTTTGAGATTAATCTTTGAAATTTTCTAGAAAAATAAAACATGGAAATGTGTGAGATGGAAGAAAATGGCTGCAGTTAAAATTCAATACCTTTTGGTTTTTATTCACACTATTAGCCTCGTTATCTCTGCCAATTTTATATTTGTCTTATTTTTACTGAACTTAATTTTATTTCCATTTTATCAATAATCTACCTGTGATGTGTTTATTGTGAAGCTCTTTGGTCAGATGAGGCTGTTGTAAATGTGCTATATAAATAAACTTTGACTTGACTTGAGTTTCAAAAGATTAACATTTTCAACTCGGAAATTTTCAGTTTCAAAAGTTGAAAATTTCTGAGTTTTTTTCTAGCACAGCTTTTTTTCCACTTTCCAAACTCAGAAATTTCCACGTCTTTTCTAGAAAATTTCTGAGATTAATCTAAAAATTTCTGAGTTTTTCAAGAAAATTTGTCTTTTGCATTTTTGGAGTTTTTGGTGGAAGTTTACTCTTCTTTTTTTCCCTTTCCTAGTCATAACTGATTTGTACAGAAGATCTGGACCCTCGAGAAACGATTGCTTGAAACATGGACTCTTAAAATTTAAAATCTTACCCAATCGTTAACGTTTAGCTGTGATGTTCTACGCTTTTTAGTTGATCAAAATCTGTCGAGCGGATGTCAAGATTGAAGCTAGTATTTTGGGCTAAACTTACGCGTTTCCGTTAGGATGAAATAATTTCTCGGCGGTGTGTTCAGGTGACGTGATCCCTCCGTCAGCTGTCCTGGTCTTTGACGTCCACGTCATCGACTTCCACAACCCAAGCGACAAAGTGGAGATCGAGGTAACCTACAAACCGGAAGTGTGCAACGACACCGCGACTCTGAACGACCTGGTCCGCTACCATTACAACTGCACTCTGCTGGACGGGACTCTGCTCTTTTCCTCGTAAGTTTCCGGCTGTTTTTCCAGCCTCCGTTTTTGCATTGTTTTCATTTGGACGGCCGCACCTCCGCTAGGCACGACTATGAGAACATGCAAGACGCAGTTCTGGGCCAGGACAAGGTGATCGACGGGCTGGATGAAGGCTTGAGGGGCATGTGTGTGGGAGAGAAGAGGAGGATTATAGTGCCGCCTCACCTCGGACATGGAGAGAGAGGAGGTGAGATTGGAGCAGACATCTTAGGGTGCGTTCACACTGCAGCCAGAAGTGACACAATTCCAATTTCTTTTTACATAATTTGGCCTGTATATCTTTCTATGACAGTCTGAACAACACAGGTCGGATTTTTATCAAATGCGACACAGATCACTTGGATATCCGATACGTATCCGATTCAAATGTATCAATGACATTCATCCAACCTGAATGTCAATGATGCTCGACAAACGTCACTAGTCTGCCTCCTGATACGCACAAGCAGGAAGAAAAACAACAACAATGGAGGACTGTAATAAGGACTTAAGTTGTTAATAGGGATTAACAACTTAAGTTTTTATTAACAACAATTGACAATTGTGGACAACAATTAAAATCGTAAGCTAAAACCGTTAGCATCCATGTTTACTTCCGCAAACACCGAGACTTTTTTCATGGCGGTTGGCAAAACACGGAGCACGCTCTCGATGTGTGACGTCATTGCGCCCTCTACTGCGTACACGGGACACGTTTAGGTCGTTTGCAGTTCACACCAGAGAAAACACACAGGCCCCTTATATTTGGAAGTGTGAACAGCCACGGCAAAAAAAATCAGCTTTGACAAAAATATCGGAATTGGGTCACTTCAGGCTGCAGTGTGAACGAAGCCTTAGACTGAACTTTGCCGGGTAGAGAGATGCAGGTGACAGAAATACCTTGATTTTCAACTTTCACTGACTGGCCAATCAGTTGCTCTATTAATCTGTGAAATTTTGAGTAGTTGAAAAGGAAACTGTTAATCTATGAACTCATAAGGAATGCATATTGTTAATTTAAGTAACCAAAATATTTTTATTTTGAGATGTCCTAAGACTTAAATCTGCAACTCAAGAGTTTCACTAAAACAATTGTTTCATAGATTAATATTAATCTCTCAGTAAGATTAGTCTCTCCTGAGGTTTGTATGCACACAGCTTCTACAATCTAAAGTCGGTCTCTTGTTGTCTGTCAGCTGCTGGTGTACCAAGCAGCGCCGTTCTGGTCTTCAACATTGAACTGGTGAGCTTTGAGCTGGGCGTCCCGCCCGGTTACCTGTTTGTGTGGCTCGAGGACACTCCAGCAGATTTGTTTGAAGCTATGGATATGAACAAGAATGGAGAGGTGCCACTGGATGAGGTATGTTTATACAATTCCTCTTAATTTCTTTAAGGATAAAATTAGAATCTATTCCACACCTGGATGTATTTGTGGAATATTTAATTACATTTTGTTCTGGTAGAATAATTGACTTACAGTAGACAGGCATGATGATGTAGGAAAAAGTATTTTTTTCTACAGTTCTGCAAAAGTTTGTTTCCACCTGGTGGTGATATTAGGAACAACACAACTTATTTTAACCACAGTACTTTTCCTGATTTACCTTTTCCTCATTTTGCTTCTTTGTCTTTTAGTTCACGGAGTTTATCAAGCTCCAGGTTGCAGAAGGAAAAGGCCGGATAAAGCCGGGAATGACCATGGAGCAGATTGTCACCGACATGTTTCAGAACCAGGACCGCAACAAAGACGACGTGATCACGGCCAGCGAGCTCAAACTAAAAGTCGACGAGGACAAGGAACGGGAGCAGGCGAGGCACGAGGAGTTGTGAGGAGGGAAAAAATGTTTGGTTTTCTCTCAGGGATGAAAAACAAAACAAAAGAAGCCACAGTTCATTCGCAGCGTCAGTTTATTTACAGTATTCGATCTCTGAGGTTGTTTCCCAAACTCAAGAGATTGATCCAATTTCTTGTGGAGGATTTTGAGGTTTCTGAAAATAGAGCAAGCACCTTTTTGTCCCTGAATGTTGTAATAAAAAAGTGTTTGTAAAAACAGTTGATTTATTAACATTTTCCACACTGGGCTCATTCATCTTTTGTCAGAATCTATAGCACTGATGGCAGCACCTGTTTTTTTTCCTGAAGAATATTTGATTTTTCTTCATTTTAAAATATTTTATCTTTAAAAAATAGCACTGCAGTCAGTGTTCCTTTATGTGAACTAGAACCTTATATTTATGTCTTATTTCAGTGCTCAAGTGGAACTGATTTTAAATTATTATAAATTAGTAAAACACAGAGGTTAATAGTTTACAACAGTTTCTGTGCTTGTTCTGTCATTACAGCTTTAAAAATACTCAACATTGATTGTAATTTTACTTTAATCTTAGCGTCAGTTTTTCAGAAAACCAGTGATGTACAGAGTCAGTTATTACGGTCACCAAGAACACACACAAGCAGAACTGGTTATTAAACTTCCAGGTCCAAGGTTTGGCACACAGAAATTTACATCGTGTCTCAGACATGGCAGAAAACGTACCATGGGCTTCATTCACACTGCAGACATATGCGACCCAAATCTGAATTTTTTTGTTTCATTTGAGTCACTTCCATGCAATCGTATTCAATGATTTTAATGTGATTATAGTGGGAACAACCAAAGCGTTTTTAAGTGCGATTTTAGCTGCATTTCCATTGAGTAATCTGAGCTTTACAAAATAAATTTGCTGATTGGAAGCGTACCAATTTCGTTTTTACAATATAACGTTTTGGCCGTATGAAAATTGGTTTATTTTGCAAATTGAGTAACATGATCAACAACCGGATGTTGCCACCGACACAAACCACGAAGAAGAAAATGACAGGAAGTAGAAGGAGGATGTCGCAACATTTTTTTTTAATGACTTATCACGTGAACAAATGTATTCACGTGTGATTTTAATTGTGTTCCTTATTTAACAGAAACACAGAAATAGCAAAATTGTAATTTTTCAACATTCAAGATCTGCAGTGTGAACTAAAAGCATCACATGACTGTGAAGCGTTTTGTTTATTTTCCTTTAAAAAAAAAGAAACTGAAGGATCAAACATTTTGGTTTTCATACATACCTACAGGGGTTGGACAATGAAACTGAAACACCTGGTTTTAGACCACAATGACTTATTAGTATGGTGTAGGGCCTCCTTTTGCGGCCAATACAGCGTCAATTCGTCTTGGGAATGACATATACAAGTCCTGCACAGTGGTCAGAGGGATTTTAAGCCATTCTTCTTGCAGGATAGTGGCCAGGTCACGACGTGATGCTGGTGGAGGAAAATGTTTCCTGACTCGCTCCTCCAAAACACCCCAAAGTGGCTCAATAATATTTAGATCTGGTGACTGTGCAGGCCATGGGAGATGTTCAACTTCACTTTCATGTTCATCAAACCAATCTTTCACCAGTCTTGCTGTGTGTATTGGTGCATTGTCATCC
>CAEFZX010016163.1:0-15715 GCA_903066825.1 Alfaro cultratus | reverse complement strand
TTAGGTGGTCTTGACTACAACAAGTGGCTCCTTGGTTGCATGTCCTCCCCCACCCATCTTCTTTTCATCCCCTTTCAATTGGATTTCTTTCAAAATAAATGCCATTAGTGGCAAAGAAAAAAAAGAAGGAAAAAAAGTGAAGATCATGCTATGTTAGGACAGGAGACAAGATGTTTCCATCCCTGAAATTATGATGCATAGAATCACATATCTAAGTCTAAACTGTCAGAGAGTAAATGCAATTAAAAACATGCATTTGTCAGGTTCTGTGTTTTTCAGTGTTTATTTTTGAGTTTTTCTGTGTATTTATTTCGAGTTTCTGTGTCTCTGTGCTCTTCATGTTGTCCTGTCCTCCCCTTGATTGTTTCCCAGGTGTGTCTCGTCCCTTGATTGCATCCCTGTGTATTTTGTCCCACCTGTGTCCTGTGTTCCTCGTCGGGTCCTCGTCTGAGTTCGTCTGACCGTTACCGTCTCCACTCGTTTGCTGTGCGCTACCTGCTTTAAGCCCCTGTGTTCCGCTTCACAGTGCTGCCACAGTTGTGGACTGTTTATCCTGGTTTGATCGTCATTAAATATCTCATTTTTCTGCTACCTGGGTCTCTAAGCGTCTGCCTCACCTCCACCACCACACCCTCATCGTTGACAGCATTATTTATGGCATTGTTTGTTAAAATGGCACATTTCTGATGTATTAAAATTAAATACGATAGGTACTCTTTTATGGTATTGTATTAGCGATTAGGTAATGCATTCAGCAAGTACTTTTACTTTTAATACTTANTACTTTTACTAGAGTACATTTTTGTCTGTGTATTTGTACTTTTACTTAAGTACATTTTTTGAGTACTTTATACAACACTGACAGCGAGTACACTAATGCCCTAAATGGGCTGGAACAGATGAGGTATCTAAAAAAAAATATGCATATATTTAGGATATGATCCATATTATCTCGGTAAAAAAGACTTCTCTTATAATCTTGAGGATTTACCTGGTGTCTAGGTGATCCACATAACTAACTATCTGGAGCTGCAGAGTTCATATTATACGACGAGCCAGACAAAAGTTTTCAAAAGCCTGAACCATACAATTATTTAGTTTCAGGTTGGGTCAACCTTTAGGATCAAAGGAAGCATTAAATGACTGTTGATTTGTCATTTAATGCAAGTTGTGCTAAAATAGCACAACTCACACTCAGTTGTGAGTTGTGCTATTTTAACTTAGCTTCTGTAAACCCAAATTCATGCTGGAGTTGTATGTTAATGTTGAATCATTGTAAGACAATGGATTCAGGTCCATTGTAGGTCAATGTAGGTTTTAGCAGTATATTGTTTCTACAGAACCCCATATTCGTTCCCAGACATGAACCATGTGGGGGAACAGTCCCAGCTTATTGTGACTGTATAGCTGGGTAGGTTATATTTAATTTATTTAGATTTTTTTAACATGACAGTTCCACTGAATAAACATATTTTCTGTCTGGGACTCGGCACTGAGCTAGCTGCTAGCAACATTAGCACTCTGGGGACTACCAAGCTAGGGCGTAAAAATAATATATCTTACCTTACATACTTTAAAAAAAAAAAACTTACAGAAAAAAGAGGAGAAAAGTGAATCAAGAATCTACAACTAAAAACAGGAGGTGCAGAAACTAACAATGCCAGAGTTTGCAGCGCCCACTTTCTAACAAGTAACCTTCACATCGCTTAAATTGTATTTTCAGATATTTTATTGGATAACTACTTAAAAGGACAACCTTTTAAATGAATTCCTTTCTGACTAATTACCTTTGAAACACGAAAATAAAGTTGATCTTTTTCTCCATTGGAATGGTTGGAGAAACTGTTCCAATAGACTTTAGGCATTTAGATGCTGGAACAACAGAAGTAAACGGGCTGCATTCACTTCTTGCCCTCCATCTGCATTGGGTGACGTTGATGCTGCATCATCTGATACCCAGCAATTCAAATATGTTTAGTCTCTGTGAGGCTGGTTAGTAGAAGAGTGTCTTCAGACCCATAAACAACACGCAGCTCTCTTTGTTCAGTGCAGACGGTTGTGTTAGGGTACCAGGCTGGAAGGGCAATATGAATTTCTTGAGCACCAACACTATCACAGTTCCCAGATGTGCAGTAAAGGGTAACAGTGGGGCCAATTCGGATTCCACAGGGAACAGACTAACCAGCTTTGCTGGCCAGTCAGTCCAGCAGGTCTTTCAAGGCCAAGAAGCCAAGCTCATGACAGATGCATTAATGTTAGCGTTTTCTCCCAACTGGATCTACCTATATACCAAGTTTCAGATCTCTACAATGTAGGGTTTGGCCTATTTCACATTAGGTTTTAGAGTAGTTTGGCCCTGCCCACTTTTGATTCTATTGAAATTAAAACATTTCTCATGGGGGACAATTTTCAATGATGTTTGAGAAGTTTTTGAATATGTTAAGGCCTCCATAAAGCCAAGAAAAGTGTCAGAATAGCAAGTACAAACCAAATTATAATAGGCCTTAACAGTCATTTTGCTGCTCAGGCCTAATAAACGAAACACTAGACTGCAAACACTTGTACAGGATAATGAGCATAAAATAACAGTAACATAATTGATAATGAAGCTAAGGTGTAAAACCATACGCTTAGAATGAAAATGTTTTAGCTATCTGATGCAAGATGATTTTTGCAGTCAGAGAAAGTTGCATTTACGTTATCTACATAAAATAAAATGTCATCAGCATCAGGACGATCCCCACTCCACTCACCTCTGTCGCTGTAACCATGGGCAAGACACTTCACACTTGCCTGCTGGTGGGGGTCAGAGGTCCTGATGTCACCGGTGTATGACAGCTTTGCTTCTATTGTACTTCCCCAGGGTAGCTGTGGCTACCATCCAATTCAAACTGGATGACTCTTCAACCTCACCTGCATCATCCAATCACCTGGTCATGTGCCTCAGCTGCAACCCATCAGCTTTGGACCACGTCTCGTCGTAGCCAGTCTGAAGATCCTCGTGCAAGTTCTACAAAAGACAGATTTTAGGTTAATTGATTTCTCTAAACTGTGATTAGGCTTGAATGTGTTGAATGTGTGTTTCTCTGCATTACACTGTGATTGATGACTTGTAGACCTCGCCATGTTCTTATTCATTGATGGTTGGAGACAGGTGCATAAGAATGCTTTTGTACAACCACTAATCAATATGGAGCTGCTGGATGCTTTGGAAAAGCACAAACCTGACTCAAACCTGGATTTAAAAAAAAGGTTAAAACAACAGAGCCAATTTTGCTTCTATTTTTTCTCCTCCTGACATCTGGCATCTGAACTCACTTCATGCAAGCTCAGTCAACAAAGTGCAGCTCTTTTCTGCAGTGATGTCTATTTTCTTGTCTTCACTGTGACATAGGTCAAGCAGCAATTGCAGTGGGTCAGTTAAGGCATCCTGGAAAGTACTGCTTCGTTTATTGACCAAGAGTCTGGCTGATTGGACCCCAGAGAAAAAAGCTGTTACTGTGGCAAGTAAAATAGCAAGGCTGACCAGAGACAATAAGTCAGAATGTTTAAGGACCTCACAGCAAGGATAAAATTGTAGTGACTTGTAGAACTGAAGTCTATAAATGTTCAGTAAAACATTTTGTCTCTGCTATTGACAGCAGGATTAAGGGTAGAGGAAGCAGAACCTATTGCAAGGATAAATCATAAAATAAAAAATAAAAAAAACAATGAGCTGCAGCTCAAGTTAATATTGTTAAAGATGGTGAAAAGCATTAATTAAATAAATTATACTTCAATATAATAATTAAGTAGATCAATCTTATGTATTTTACCATTAATTGAACAATTTATATACCAGCCATATATAAATTATATTACTTCACTATTGAACAATCAATTATTGTACGATTTTAAATTCCTTTGAGTAAAATTTTTATAGCACTGTGACTTATATTCATCTGAGAACATGTCATCCCTGAAAGCTTGAGTGAAAATATATTTTATCTGATTATTATCTGATCTAATCTAAGAGGAAGAACAGAACTTGAAGCTGTCTGTCTTCAACATCTACATACAATAATGTGGATGATAACTTCCATTGGTGCCATCAATCACCACTAGTCACATGTTTTGGTCTTGCAGTGCCCAACGTGATTACTGGGATGTTATCATTAAAGCTTTCTCTCGTGTTTGTAAAAGGAATTTGGATCCTGACCCATTCATTGCGAATTTTTACTGTAATACAGACAAGAGATCTTACCTGCCAACAGCCATCACTAACTACAATAACTCATTGAAGAATATGAATTAATGAGTTACAACAACATTTTAAACATTTGATTTTCCTTTGGGATCAGTAAAGTATTTTTTAATTTTTAGTGTGAATGCTGTAGGCATTGACACTATTGACTTTCACTTTTCTGGTTGGTCTGTAAATTTCGCTGCGCTTCTTCTCCTGCATACTTTGCGCTATTTTCACCATTCAACTTTTATACTATTCAGCTTGCTGTCCTAATTCCGGCTATATCTCTTGGTATTCATAACCTTCATACTTTTTATAATATTCAGCTTTATATGAATTTTTCACCCCCTGGCGCAAACCGCTCCATCCTGTGGCAGAATTGTGAATTACAATATATAATGTCCGTTGTGTTTCACAGTGGTTGTTTCAGGTTCTGCCTATTGATGGCAATCAATCATCCAGTTTCAGGGCTGATGGAGGACACAAGGCAGTGGCTATTTTGAAGTTTGGCAGTTTAACAACTTTTATGCTGTTTAACACCTGGGAATAATTTGAGCTTTTGACGTTGCTTTTTTGGTACTGCATGTGACATGTTTTTTATAGTCAGGCATCGTTTAGCTGTGTTTATAGC
This sequence comes from Alfaro cultratus, assembly GCA_903066825.1. NCBI lineage: Eukaryota > Metazoa > Chordata > Actinopteri > Cyprinodontiformes > Poeciliidae > Alfaro > Alfaro cultratus. The sequence continues at coordinate 10,859 of CAEFZX010016163.1, read as the reverse complement.
TAAACGTTGCCTCCAAACAAATGTTGATATCTCAGGAACCATGAAAGGTATGGATTTCATTCGCCCACCGTTTTTATCACAAGGAATAGGGGAAAGATTCTCTCCTTTTCAAAATTTAGGTTTTACATGAGTTGTGTTTTTTTTTGTTTTGTTTTTTTTGTTTTTTTTTTACATTGCATGGAATATATTACTGTAACCCAGCATGCCAGTGGTATCTTAGATGCCATCATTAGTATTTTATCTAGTTTTATCTTTTTGGCTAATTTCGGCTTTTATTTGGGTTTTTCACACTGCATGGACTATTTCTTACCTTTCTGCAAGTCTTCAGCAGTTGGCTTCAAACACTTTTGACATTTTCACCAAAAGCATTCAGCATTGAGCATTCACGCTTGCATTTTCATAGGAAATGCACACTTTATAGCTTTAATTGGATTTTGAACATGACATATCCAACCTCATCAGACCTCAAGCAGCCACAAGAGACAATCGATTATATTTTATCCAGTAATTTATTGTAAAGAAAATCATGTGAAATTACAAATCATCACCAGGATGAATTTTATGCCAAAACAAAGGAAACTATTAACTTTGAACCCATTTAATCTTACGAAAAATAAATAAATGCAATGACACCAACTTATTTCTTTAACTAAATAAACAGAAGAAAACTGAATAGGAAAAGAAGTGGCAGTTCTCCCCTACAAAGTTCCATACAGCTGCTCAACAGAACTAACAGAAGTGATGTGGCTGGTTCAGTGAGGTTCATGACTGGTGACGCAGACTCCACCAGTCGGATGTACACATCCAAAATCCAATATAGAAGCTACGTGTATTTTAATTTTTATCATAACTAATTAAAGCTTCTAACAATATAATATCAAGAAATAAAAAAGACTATTTATAATGGTAATTGTTTTTAATTATTTCAAAGATTTGTCTGGCTGACTTATCTTTTCTGATTAAAATTGAAAACTGTAATTTTTAAAATTGAAAATTTAAAGTTTTTAAAATTGAAAATTTTTATCTGAAAAATTACCTATGTGACATCCATGTACCAATCCTTCTCCTTGAATATCTCTGTCATCCTGTTGTAAAAAAAAAAAAAAAAAAAAAAATTCCCTGTTTTAAAAAATCTGGTAGCCAAAGAGAGTGGCTTTGAATGGTTCTGTTCCAAATGTACGTCTTCTTCTTCTTTGATGTTTTCTGGCAGTTGGCAAACACCAAAACTGGTGCATTGCTGCCACATTGGTCTGTATTTATTTCCCTGACTGTTTTCAGCCTTTCCAATTCTTAGAAGAAGAGCACCTGTTGATGGACTGGAAACATTGTGGCCAGTTATTCCCACCTCAAGAATTATTATTTTTGACAGGTTGTCCCTAATTTAAGAGACACCTCCACTCACGTTATACTTTGGTTAAAAATAAACCTCCCACTCATCATTACCTCTAGCCAGCATAAGCCATCTTATAATCCTGTAAGGAATAGGCCCTTTGCTTGTCACCTGGTTGTATTTTTTCTGTTTGTTATGGCATCAGTGGCAACATTGTGCAGTGCAAACACAAGTATGATTCACACAACAGTTAAAACAGTTGCTGCTGTTCTCTCCTGCTTGATGTTTTACATTTCGCATTCATACCTGATGAAATAGAATAAATATTTCTCCCACATTTTCCTCCTGCTTTCAAGATGATCTTTATTCATTTTAATTTTAAGCCCTTATTTAAGCTACATTCAGTCATGTGTTCTGATGTTGTGATCCTACACTGTCTTGGAAATGTAACAATAGTGACTAAAGATCAACCTCTGTCATGTGTGCACATGACACAGGTTCCTTTGCCATGACAAGATTTCTTAAAGAGACTTTATGACACTGAAAGCACACACAGTTGGGGGTGCTGTGGTGGTGCAGGGCTTAAGCACAACCCACATATGGAGGCCTTAATCCTTGGCATGGCTGTCGCAGGTTTGATTCTCAGCCTGGTGACCTTTCCTGCATGTCTTCCTCCTTCTCTCAATACCCACTTCCCTGTTAAATCACTATCAAATAAAGGCCAGTAGAGCCAATAAAACCTTAAAAAAAACGCACACAGTTGCACTTTTCCATCCAGTCAGATGAGACAACTTCTTGACATGTGAGCTTATACTGATGTTTTTTATGTCATTGAAGTTTTTGTGGTACATACAGAGTATAGAATTTGCTGAGGGGATACTTATAATACAACGTTTGAGAATCACAGTTTCATGAAAAATCCAGTAAAGAAACAGCATGCAGTTGGTACAGCTGTGTGGGATTTATGTGCGGGAACAGACTGTTCAGAGGGACAAGCGGTTCCCATAGTGCATCCTGTTCCACCAAAGCTTGTTGGATACAATAGTCTGAAGGGACCACTATATTATTTTATAGATAACCAAAGTCCAGAAAAGAGCTTGGAGCTTCAGGATATTACTCATACGGATTTTCTGTTACTGAAAGAAGAGACCAGGAGAATGGTGAACAATATAGAAATTTTACTAATGGCTTTCTTACATTACTAGAACTAATTATGGTGTCTTAAAAGTTTTTTTTGGTATCTGCCTGGTAGTTTAATCTGGACATGACTGATTTACCCACACTTGGGAAGGCCAACCCCACCACCACTGTGAGCAGAAAGGTCATATTGAGAGACACCATCTAAAACTAAAAACAGTTGGGAAAACTCCATTTAGTATTTCATACAACATACAACCTGACAGCTTTATCAACAGCATCAAATATATACTTCATATCTCTGCATGAAATGTCAGTTTCTGGATCAATGAAATCCATTTTAACTGTAGAACAACTCCATGCTCTAAGCTCACCAGAAACTTTGCTGTCAGGTGGGAAATATGACTGCAATCAGATACATAGTTACATTTTTCACTGAAACTCATGTTTGAGTTGGGTTCCATAATTATGTTTGTTTAGTCTTCTTCAGGATAAAATAAAGCACAATTGTTATGGGAATTGATTTGCAAATGATGAAATATACAATGGAGCTTCTAAAATGTATTTGATAGTTTCTACTGTCAACTGTTGTATTTTAACCATGTGATATTAGTTCCATTTCTTTCCTTTTTTTAAGTCAGCTAGATATCCAGTATAAAACCATTTTGTCAGCAAGACCTCATGGGGCCCACTTCTCTGCTTTTTTTTAAACCAAAGTACTTCATCTAGAGTAATCCTTAATTAGGCCAATGGCATTTTATAGCACACTCTCAGAGCACTCACCTCAACCTCCTGTGGCTGCACAGCAATGCTTTAAACATTATTGATCTACGACACCACAGGAGTACATTAACGTGTGTGTGTTGCTGCATTTGTGTGATTCTCTGACAGAGAAAGAATTTGAAAGTGTGACTATAATCTTACAACTGGTCAGCTATCCATGCACACTAATAAACGACAGCTTTGAGTAATGATTGAGTGAATAATTTGTGTGCAGTGCTAAAATAGTTGTTTAATTTTTGTTTCAGACATGTGAGAAAAAGGCCTTCTTGGCTCTGATTGTTTCACAACTTGTAGCAAGTGCTTCATATATTTTAACACAATGTCATTATAAATATTTCTTTATTTATATAGATCACAGCACATTGTGCGCACTGCTGAGAAGGTGATCAGCTACTACCTTCAACCTTTACAAGACCTGTACCCCTCCAGGATTCTAAATTGTGCAAGTCATATTGCGGCTGACCCTTCTCACCCTGGAGATAACCCATTTAAGCTCCTCCCCTCAGGCAGAAAACTACGGTCCATCCAGACCAGAACTTCCCGCTACAAGAACAGTTTCTTTCCATCATCCTTTAGATGAGTTAATTCAGTCTGGTATGACATAGCCACTTTATCCACCTGCTATTCTGCACATGCATACTGTATATGTTTCTTTTTCATGTTCATATTTTATTATTTGTTTATTTGCTTTTGCAACATTACATCAAAGCAATTTCCTTTTCTTGGGAAGTGGGGATTTTGGGTCTTTGTAGGGAGTCTCTGGAGGGGTGCCGGCTGTCTGGATTCAGCACACCTGCGATCAATCTACCTCGTCATCTTGGAGTATATGAGGAGCGGGCTGCCTGAGTGTTTGCCAGTTAACAGGAAACTGGCAAACACTCAATTTCCCGTCAGAGTACTCTGAGAGGTACTCTGTGGTACTCTGAGTCTAGTCTCTGAGTTTTCTATGATTATCTCAAGTAACGTTTACCTTTTGCTCTTCTCTCAGGTGTTTCCTCGTGGCACCTTGGATTTTACTCATTGTGTAACCTGAGTTTCTTGCATTCTGGTTTTCTCTTGTGATGCCGTGGATCTTACCCACTGGTTGCCCGAGCCCATCTCCTTCTTGGCTGAAGATTCTGTGACAGTTCTTCATTTCACTTCTGGCTATCGGACCGCTCCTCCTCACTAGAATTTACCTGTCCGCCCTTCACAGCAAGCCTCGTCCATCCATTTCCAATGAACTCTCCATCAAGACCAATCACTGGAACCCGGATCATCTCGAGAACTCCCTGCAAAGAGACCAAATCCCTGTAACCCACAGTATTTCTCCCCCTGTCGAGAAATACAGGGTAGCAAATGACTACTTGCTACTACAAGCAAGTAGTCATTCCTACTTGCTTGGAATGACCCAAGCAAGTAGGGTCATTCCATTTCTCAGAAATCAATCTGTTCAGTTTTCCATCAACTCACCTTTTCTCTCCAACTACCCTCAGGGTTCTGGCAACCTTGGCTTCCCACCCACAGGACAAGAACCACACATCTCACATTTTCTTCTTTGATCAAAATAAATTTTATTTATCTGATTTCCAAGTCTCCTGTTTGTGTTCTGTATGTGGGTCAAAAGACATGAACCCAAGATATTTTGGGAGCAGCTGCAGTAGTTTTGTTCCTCAAACTCAAGCATCTGTAAGAGACCAGATAAAATACTTTTCATACCTTATGTGACTTATCGCTAAAAAGACGCATGGTGAAAGAAACGGCTGACACACCCTTAGTGTTGAGATGTTTCCATTCTTTATCTTGTTTTGTAGAAACTGTTTGTCTTAAGTTTCTCTAGTTAACGGTCATCTAATCTTATCAGGGCAGAAGAAGTTTCCACTGAAGGCGTGATAAGAAATATATAACTGAAGAGGGGCTGAGTGTTTGAACTCAGAACTCATCTGATGCTTACTTTGTGTGTATCTGTTTGACTTCTCCATTCTGCAGATTGAGAATAAAGCTGTGTTTGATCTCTCACTTGGTTTCACAGTGGTCTGATTAATTGAGGAACAACTAATAGATTATTTTCCTCAACACCATTTAGCCACAAAGATGTTAAAGAATCATCCTTGCTTGTCTCGTCTGTGCAAGAATCAAACCATCCCATCAACCTCCATCTGGTTTCCTATAGCCTCTATCCATCCCTAAGCGCCCCTGGTCACATATTTCCATCAACTTTGTCACAGGACTCCCAGTTTCAAAAGGTATGACCCCCATCCTAACCCTTGTTGACCAATTTTCTAAATCATGTCATCTCATTCCACTCAGAAAACTTCCTACAGCCTTCCAGACTGCACTACTCCTGGATAAACATGTTTTCCACTTACATGGTGTTCCTCAAGAAATCCTCTCCGACTGTGGTCAACAATTCACCTCCCAGGTTTAGAAACATTTCTGTTCAGTTTTTGAAGCTAAGGTCACTCTCACATCCGGTTATCACCCCCAGTCAAATGGACAATCAGAACGCATGAACTAAGAACTCGTACCCACCCTCAGATGTTTCACTTTCACCAATCCATCAGATTGGAGTCAGTATCTCCCCTGGGTCGAGTATGCGCATAATTCTCTCATCTCTGCAGCTATTGGTTTTTCTCCCTTTGAAGTTTCCCCATGCTTTCAGCCACCACTTTTTCCCTCAGATGAAAAAGAGATCTCTGTGACTGCATTTCAACACCACATCCACCGCTGCAAAAATGTTTGGAACAGAACCATCATCACCCTCAATCACACCACAGAACAAAACCGACGCTACCCTGACTGCATTTTGATTCTAATTTATATCAGATTTACATCTCCTATTTTGAGAATGCTCATCTGTAGAAGTTCACTGTAGAATCCAATGGCTACCTGACTTACAAAAAGTAGTTAAGCTTACTAAAATACCAACAAAATGTACTTGTGGCTTATATTTATGAAGTAATTGCTTACAAAATACTTATTGTTTCTGAGTGAGCATTACTTTATATAGAATTAAGCTCTCTCGCAAACAGTAAGTGGGTCTGACAAGCAGACCTATTTGTGTCTAAACAGTCCTGGTACCCATACTCCATACTCTCTCCATTCTATTGTATTCTGCACACCTCAGCCAAACTGAAGAGTTGCATTACTGTCACATGAAGATCATGCTCAGGGTTTCATGTAATGCTTTTCGTTTTATGAAAACAATCATGATCATTTTTGATGTGTTCACACTTAAGATGACATGACAGTACCATGCCACGGAGACAGGCCCACCAGCTCTCTCTTCACTTCTCCTAAAATAGATATGGATCCTTAGAATAGGCAGACAAGATTCCTTACTGAATTTATCTTTGCTTAGTCAAAACACAGTACCATGCTGCCAAGCTTAATATTGTTCCAAAATATGTGAGAAAGAGGCTTTAAATCCTCATATGAAGAACACTGGATCTGAAATAAGAGAAATTATTTCTTTCCCATCAGTGTGTTTTTATTTTTTGGAGGATTTGAAGGATGGGTAGAATTTCATTACTAATCTAGAATATTTTCCCCTGACCTACAAATCTCTAACTTTCCTCAGGTCAGTTCTCACTATCATCTCCTGCCATATTGACCACAGCCAAATGTTCCTGTGAAGCTATCTGGTAAATACACACACAAACACACACATCATAATCATAGCATCATTTTGTAAATACATATGCATCCTCTTATAGCTCTGATGGTCTTACGCTGACTTAATCCTGTAACCATGGTGACCAATCTGTTCATTGCCCTAGGGACGAGAAAAGATCGGCCAGCATCTGTTCTGCAGTACTTCTATCTGTTTGTCTATCAACCAATAAGCCTGTCTGTCTGTCAGCATGTTGGTGCATATTGCATTCTGTCAGGAGTCATTTTCATCAACCATCAACTGACTTGCAAAACAACATGTCTGTGCATGTTCATCTCAACTACGCTTACAGAATAATCAGAAAATATTCCGACTGTTTTCATGAAGATAATTTTTATAGGCAAAGATAAACAAAAAGATCTGATTAAACAAAACAATACAATTTCTCAAAAAAAAAGAAAACAAAACTGCATTACAAGTGGCTTTGGAAAGCAAAATTTAATTATTAAAAAAATTATAAAAATTACTATTATAAATCATAAAAATTATTAAATACATTTAAAAAGTAAAGATTTCCCCATGAGAAGATATCTGGAGTCTCATTTTGTAAATGAGACTCCATATAGGATATATCATAGGATGTATGAAAAGTCTACTTGCAAGCAGAGGCTGAAAATGGTGTACAGCGTAAAAAAGACAGCTATCTCCTCTTTATAAATCACAGCTGCACCTCAATGTTTGTATGCAAGGTTCTCCCCATGACACATTCACATCCATTCATCCATTATCTTCCATACCTATACCCAGTGCGATCATGAGGGGGGCTGATGCCTATCTTCAGCAGCCAATCGACGAGAGGCGGGGTACAGCCTGGACAGGTCGCCAGTCCATCACAGGGCAACACACACTCATAACAAAGGAGAATTTAGAAAATCCACTTAACCTGACAGTCATGTTTTTGGACTGTGTGGGGAGGCTGATGATCATTGGGGGAATGTGATGGTGAAAAAAAGCTGATGAAATGTTATGATGACTTTGATTTGAGGTTTAAGTATCTGCTTTTTCTTTGAAAGGTCCTTATGTATAATTATGATTATCACCTGCAGAGGCATAAATAACATTGCAGTTTTTAATGCTTATGCTTCAGTCTATTCTAAACTGCACTTTGTGAGACATGATATAAATGTCCACCAGCCACCTATCATATGTAAGCGTCACTATGGAACATCCTCAGTTGTTAATAATATATTATGGCAATTAAGTATAAGTATTCAAATAAATAATTATAAAAGTATCAATAAATTGAATTAAAAATCAACTGGGAGCCTGCACCTTAACATTATTACATTTCCAAAACATTATTTGTCATATTTGTATACATAAGCTTGAGGAATAATTAAAAAGAATTTTGGGAAAATTTAAACCAATTTTGTCCCTCTTCTCAAGAATCACTGGCTACCATAAGCCCAATTCACACACTGAATTATAAATTAGGAATAGCAAGAGGAATCAAACAGACAACCAATAACTGAAAAGCAACTCAATATCCTATCAGAATTAGATTTTGATGTCATCATAAGCATTGCATCAATCTTATTGGATACAACATTTCAGGAGGTTTCACAGTTGTTGGGGTTTTTTTGGCTTTCATTTCTGCATGCCAGACAGTCCAAGAATATTTGGATTAGACATGTTATACACTGATCCAGGAAACTACAAAAGAGAGAAAACTTGTGTTAACAACACATTTTTTTAAGCTCAACTTTCTGAACTGGCAAAAGGTGGCTGCTTGTTATTAATGACACATTCTGTAAAGGCAGATCAAGCATTTGTGACGCAGAAACAGAAACAAACTGAATTTTGTAAGTAATTACCTGAGCAGTGAAAACAAAATACTAAAATAATATACACATCCCATCATTATTATATTCACTGTATTTATCTGCTGTCTGAATTTGTCTCACTTATTGGAAAGATCCTGTGAGAAAAGCTCATTGCAAGAGAAAAAAAATCAAAATCCAAAAGATTCCTTACACCTGATCAGTTCAAAGCTGCAGCTGATGTTTCAACCAGTGATGGCTTTCTCTCGTTCTTCTTCACCACAGTGGGTGCTAGGCTCCGATAAATAAGACAGAGAATCACACACAGTCTTTTGTTGAAATGAAAGGCTCACAGAACAAGGGATCTACGTATTATTATTTTCACAATGGAAAGAAAGAGTGTCTTCATGTATTGGCAGAACAATAGTCTTTTCATGTTATGTGCAGCAGAGACTTTTCTTTTCATGCTTCTCCATGTAATGAGACTGTATTTACCTTGCAAATAGGTTCTGGTCCTTTAAGCCCTGTGCTGAATATTCACTAACACATATGAAACCTTCCGCTGTGTGTTTCTATGAATGTACGTAGGTGTGTGTGGGATTCTATTTATGAGTGTATTTGTGTGTGTGTGAATGAAAAACAGTCTTTGCAGCTTCTCTGCATGTATTCTGACCAAAATTACATAGTTTATTGGAGTTGTTGGCACACTTGTTTGTTACAGAGGCTGTGTTATGTATTTTCCAGGCACACAGTGTCATTTTATAACATAATTAAGAAACTGTCTTACTTTCAGTTGTTATAAAAAATACTATATGTATGTATCAAATAACTAAATAACTCAAAAGAAATTAAATTTAATAAAGTTAAATTTAATGCCTTGAAATTGGGCTTCTGTCTCCTTAAAAACCCCTGAACTTTCTGAAACTCCACCTTCAAGACGTCATCACAAGAGCGTTCCTCTATTAACCTTTTAACAATGCTTTTACCAGCTGAGAAATTACTTGTATAGTGAGCTCATGATATGTGCAGTTCCACCAGGTGTTTACTAATTGCTGATGGCTAGTCTGAAGGAGTTGAGTGGGAAGTCGTGGGAGAGCACTGCTCTGAGACAGAAGCTTAAAACTGCAATCCCGAGGAAAAAGCTGCATCTAGAAGACGGTGCTAGGTCCAACCAGGTGTTTTGGTTGGACTGCCGTGGAATAGTTGCCACGGCAGACTCAAGGATTTCTCAAACATGCGTGAAGAGTCAAGAATTCCACTTTGAATCTGGTTAACAAGCTGGGCAACGAGCAATGCCATTAGAGCAATAGCAGAGGCCTTCTGACTTTAATGACTTAGAGCTCATAAGCAAATATAAAACAACAAAATTAAGATTTTTCTTTTCGTTAGTGAGAAGGGTATAGTTAATTCATGACATACTAGTTTTAATAAAATGTAAATACTCTTCATTTTCTTTTAGAATTAAAATTCCTTGAGAACGGAAATAATTTTAAATCTAAATCTGCCAGGGGTATGGAAGAGTTTCGGTAGATATTTTCCTTAGATAACATTTTAATACATTGGGGTGCCTCTAATATGTTAGTAATGAAACACTCCATTACTTTTTCAAAATATCAGTTGAACATGTAAAATTTTTGCATTGTGTACTGACATCACAATGCAGAAAGGTGTTTACACTGAGTGGGTAACAGATAATTTTTTTTCATTTAGTTGTGCCATAAAAAGCTTATGCAATCCGGAATTAGATGAGTTGGGACTGTTTGTTAAAGCATCATCTGCCCCAAGGGGTGTAGGCCTAAATCTATTTGACATGGGCTTAAAGCTTGTAAGCCTATTATTCTGATCTGATTCAAAAACACCACATTGTGTGCAGTAGTTAAACGGGGTGCTTTACATATTCTCCCATCCCTTACTTAGTTGTCAATTAAATCCACAAAGCAAAACAAAAAAACCAAACACTGACCTGATCTGCAGACAGATAAAGCACCCTGCACAGTTGTTGGCACCTTTGGTAAACATGTTAAAAGCTTGAAAATATTTGGTTGCAGAATAATGTCACACTGAAACTTGGAGAGAAATCCAACTTTCAGTTTGAATATTAATAATTATATATATATATATATATATATATATATATATATATATATATATATATATATATATATATATATATGACGATATATTTTTTTTTTTTTTT
>CAEFZX010016161.1:0-10117 GCA_903066825.1 Alfaro cultratus | reverse complement strand
GGGGGGGGGGGGGGGGCCGCGCCGGGACAAAAGCAAAACAACAACACAACAACAAAAAAAACAAAAACAACAAAAACAAAAAAGAAAAAAAATAAAAACACAAAAAAAAAAAAAAAAAAAAAAAAAAAAAAAAAAAAAAAAAAAAAGATGGAGAGGGGGGAGAAGACAAAAAAAAAACAGAGCGTCTGTATGACATACCTTGGAAAGGGAGTCTTCGTTGGCTAGCATGAATCAGGGAGCAGTGAGGAAGAGGAGTCAGAAGCACAGACAGCAGTGTTAGTGAACGACACCAGCTCCATGCAGGCTACAGACAGGCCAACACACCTGCTCAGGTAACACCTCCCAACCAAACTCACACCCTATTTGTCTTTAACTTCAGCTACGTTCAAACAGCAGGACAATGCGACCAAAATCCATCCGTTTTATGGCACCGATCCACTTTTTTTCACTTCTGATACCGATATCTGAGGTTTAGCATCAGCCGATGTCACACCAATATATATATATATATATATATATATATATATAAAATACACCAATACCTTCACAACCTTGGTCAAACATGTAAAAACAACATTTAATTTGTTCTGTCAGACCAATTAGGAGAATAACAGCCAATGTAAAATAAATAAAGAAACTGACACTGACTGAAACAATAGGTCGACTACCTGGTCAAACTAGCAAAAATAATATTTCTGATCATACCGTTTGGTTTTCATTTATTCACCACCAATAACTGAAATTTATCATTGAAAAATAAATAAAAATTCTCAAGACCAGAATAAATGCCCATCCGTTAATCAGACTGGGTCTGGCTATAGTCTAGAATAGATCCAGAACTCACTGTAAGGTTACAGACAGATCAGTGAATAAGTATTTGCCCCCCACTGCAGGGTTCTTCTGTTTTTACTCGTTTGTTACACTTGTTTCAGAGCAAACAAGCTCTAAAATCAAGTTAAAAACCAAACTAATCTGGTCCATAATCACATTTTTTGGTTCAGTTTCACAGGCTTCACTGCTGCCAGAACAGCATAATCCAAAAAATTACTTGAACAGAACATACACTTGTCTTTTCCAGCAGCCATTATATAGTGGTGAAACTAGTTGACCACAAGTGCTGGAGTTCCATTTCGGTTGCTAGGTAACGAGGCTGGGCTTGGCCGGGGTTGCTAGGTAACTACTTTGTCCCCCATGAATGTGACTTATCTGGAAGTTTTTAAAGCGGGTCATTTTCTAAAATATTAACTTTTGCCAAAAATTATTTTTAAAAAGTGCTTGGTTTGCTTCTACAAGCAATAGAGACGCAAATGGAAGTGCAAAATATGAGTTTGTATTATATATATATATTTGTACATATGAATTTATATAAGTAAATTCAAGTCCAGTTCTGAACAGTTAAAAAAAAGGACTGGCAAAAAAAGAATGTTTGTTTTTGTTTCGTATTCTCCTCTTCTATTTTTCTTCATATTCAAGGCTACAACGTGCTGGGAACGCAGATACAGTGTGAGAACGTGTGAATTATTGAACCCTGCAAGCTGAATATGACTGAAAATATGGCGCAGTGTACGCCCAGCTTCAGATTTCATTAACCCGTCACTGAACCTGCCTTGATTGGCAATAAATAGCGACATCCATTATCATCAAGCCATGAACCAATGACAGTGGAGACTTAACAAGGCTGGAAGTTAAAAGACAAACAGGAAGTGAAGTAAATGAAACCAGCAGAGTCTGACCGTCGCCTCACCTCCCCATCAAGCGTGTCAGAACCTCAGCTGTGGGTGAAGCTGACGTTCTGAGGGCACAAAAGGGAACTTAGATCCATTTAAAGGTGCATTAGCGTCTTGCTTGGAGTTAAAACGACAACATTCATCCGTTTATTAAGTTGAAAATGCTTCCTGTTAAACCAGTATAGTCCAGTCGAAGACCAGTGAGATGTTACACCAGCAGCTGCCTGTTAGTCGTGTTACAGCTGGAGTACATCAGCATGACTCTCAGAAACAGACACCTTTTTCTTCTTATTATTGAAATTAGACATTAGTACTGCCTTCAGATCCCAGGATGCATTTCTGTTAAAAGGTTAAACTGGATTTATGGATGTTTATCAAAGAGCTCCAGAACCCAGTCTGAACCCACCACAGCGAGCCACTCAAGCAGGAATCATTAGTCCACCACCATAGCTCAGCTTTGCTGGTTGCTGGGAGACTGAAGGAAGGGAGGAGCTTCTTATGGAAAGACCTTTAGGATTTAATTTGTGCTCCACTTGGTATTTATAAAGTATAATGCCATTAGGTGTTAATAAAATACCCTGGTGATGTGCAGTTACCCTCAGATTTTCTCCCATCCATTTAGTGAAGAGCTTATTGAGAACCAATGGTAGGCATATTTCCACTAACATTGGAGCTAATTTCTTTGATTTTGCTTTCGCGTTTTTGCCAACTTTGAAAACGGTTAGCACACACAAACGTTTTCCATTTATACCCTAACTCACTTTATTCAACATGTGCTAAAGAGTTAAAGCTTTGGTAATCGATTTATGTAATTAGACATTAATATTCATGCTCTTATTTTGAAGTGGGGTAAAATTTTTACCCAACGGTTCCATTTCCAAAGCACTTTAGCGTTAGCTTTGGCTAACGCTAAAGTTAGCCAAAGCATTGGTATAGTTCTGCATTGGTATAGTGCAGAACTAATGTTTATGATTAGTGATTTTGGATTAGCTCAACTAACTTTTTAATTAGCGTTACCCAATAAAAACATTATAGACCAAATGGCTGTTTTTGATTAGCTTGCATGTACCTATTGAACAGTATTAGAGTACTGTTCAATACAATTTTAACTATTCTATTGAACCACCTGATCAAAGTGGTTTTATAAATTTGTGGACAGCAGGCTGAGGATGTTACCACACCTACATCTTCTTTCACTTCCGGATTTTTTGCCAAAATTTGAAAAATGAGCTTTGAAGTTCTGATTCCAGATGATTGTGTATATTTTTTTTATTACGAAACTACTTTCTAAGCTCCTAGTTCTCTCCCTGACCCTTCATGCATGCATCTGACTGCACGCCTCAATGAACACGTATGTGAACATGTTCGGATTCAACTGAACGTCGTTTAAAGCCGCAGACACACATGGAGACCAAAGTCCGACTTCGCTGAGGTTGTTCATGGAAGCGCTCTGACAAACGAGCAGAAATCCGCCTGACGGAAGCGACAGGAAGCAGTAGAGGAAAGGAGGAGGAGTTGCACAACGTGTTAATAAATCTAGTCTCTACAGACTGGAACTGGTTTGGACTGGGAGTCGGTCTCTGAGTTTCATACAGACCTCTCTTCCTGGTCCCCTGGTGCAGAGGGCTGTTCAGGTAACTCACTGCACTCTTTTTCCTCTGAAACAAAAACAGAACTGGATCAACAACAGAAAAAAAAATCTGATTTTAGTTCTGTCCAAAGTAAACTCTGGGAATCTGCAGGTTAACTCAGGATGAGAGTTGCTGATCTGGTCCTCAAACTCCCTCCAGGAAGTTATGGTGTTGCGTTTGCAACTAAAAATGAAAATTCAGTCATCACTCGCAAATTATTTATATACTTGCAATTTTAAGCACTCATCGCAACTTTTCCGCAAATGCTTTCTGCATTTCCTTCTTCTCTGACCAATCACTGCAACTATCTTGAATTTTTACCAACCCCCTTCCTTCTAATTTAACTTCCTGTTTCATGACGTCTTGAAAGTCAAACCTGCAAGATGAAAGGATGTGGGATGAAAAACGGTAATGTTTGAAAATCATTCTGCGATGTTTTGTCGGATTTGCTTATTCTTTGTATACAGTCATGGTGTAACTGACCAATAAGGAATTCTTGTTTTGCATTTTGATAAATCCTCAGCACATAATTTTATTTATTTTAAGAAGGTTATTTGCTCTTTAGATGTTAAGCATGTTGAAATCCTGTCTTTTTTGTTAAGTTTATGTGCCATAATTAAATTTTTTTTGCAGAACAAATAATCTTAAAAAGAAACAAAAATGCAACTTGGACCGCAAATTTATGTAAAAGGTGCAACAAAATCAGTAATTTTAGACTGCAACAATCACAAAAACCATAACATCCAGGAGGGACTGATTAAAATAAACCTCTGTGCTCAAATCGACGCTACCTCGGGCTCGAACACGGCTCCGCTGTACACCGGGTTGGCCGTCGTTCTCCTCTTCCTCTCCTGCCGTTTGCTCTGGATCTCTGCAAGGACAGAAGCCAAAAGTTTCAGAGCCGAAAACGTTTGTTTTGCAGCAGCTTTTGGACCAGCAGCCGCCTGGAGCCCCGCTCACCTTCCAGGTGGTCGTGTGTGACGAGGCCCAGAGACACCATGAAGGCCAGTTTCTGAAACAGGAAGAACGTCTTTATCAGCAGCACAGAGTTCAAATCATATTTGGATAAACTAAGAAAAAGCATTCAATATGAAGAACTGCCGAACTGCTGGTCTTACCTCGGGGTTCTCCTCCTTTTTGGGTCGAGGGGGTGGAGAGAGCGGCGGGGTGGAGGAGGACGGCACGCTGACAGCAGCTTTCTGTTCTGCTGCTTCCAGTTTAACAGTCTGCTGAGAGGAGGATGAGGAGGAGGAGGAGGAAGGTGACGACAGCAGGTTAAGGTTTGGAGAGATGAAGAGCTGCAGGAGGATAACCAGGACCCATGAGAAATTACCCTGGACTGGAAGAACTCACATGGTGCTTGAAATAAAACCCAGATAGTTCATATAGCTTACAGATACGCAAATAGCACCAGACTGCACCAATGGCTGCGTATCCATCCGACATATAACTGTGCAAATTGGAATTGTGAAAATAAATCTGCTTAAAGCTGCAGCATGTAACTTTTTATAACAAAATATTTTTTACATATTTGTTGAAACTGTCAGTGTGTTGTGACAGTTTGATTTGAGATGGTCTGAAAAAAAACAAGCTGCTAACTAGAAACAACCAATTAGAGCCAGAGGGAGGGTCTTAGAGCTGTCAATCACCCTCTGTGTGGCGCTGCTCAGTGTGGGCTGAGTACCCAAAAATTGTACTCAAGAGTTGCATTACTTCAACATATTTTTAGTCAAGTAAAAGTAAAGAGTAGCTGTCCAACAAATTACTTTTGCGAAATTAGAATTTTGAAATTGTGTTTTTTCTAGATTAGTAAAGTTTTGTGCAGGTTTGTAATGGAGACGCAGCTACTGTACAGTGGCACTCTGACAACCATCATGGACTCTTACCTTGGGTTCAGAGATCAGGCTGCTGATCTGGATGGGCGGGACTGGAGGCGGGGCAACAGGGAGAGGGGCGGGGTTAGTCAGCGCCTGGGCGGGGCTTGCAAGCCGCGTGGGCGTGGCAGTGACGGGCGTGGTGATGACGATCCCTGTCAGCGGGGCGGCGCCCGTCTTGCTGCACGGCTGCCCGTTGACGATGCGGACTTGGTGGATGGGCGCGGCTGAGGGCAGCGAGGTCGCCAGCTTGGTGGCCAGCATGACGGGCCTCTGGAGCAGCTGGGGGGCCGCCATCATGGGCGGGGGAGGGGCCGGGGCGATGGGGACGTTGGTGGGCGTGGCCAGCCTCGGCCTGACCTGTTGACGACAAACAACCAATCAGGAAACCGCCGTGTGGAAATCAGACACGGCTGGGTAACGACTCGGAGATCTTCAAGCTGACTGGTGCTCCTGAAACCAACTTCCACAGGCTTCCAGGACACCGAGTATTCCCAAATATTCCCAAGTATCCCTAAATATTCCTGTCCTCCATTGTCAGATATTCCACATGTTCTGTTCTAGTTATCCTCTCCTTCAGTGTTAAAGCTCCATTTGTGCCGTGTTTGATATCTTCAGTTGAGCTTCCTTCACGTCTTCAGCTGGGTAGGTATTATATCACCATGGTAACAGAAGTATTCAAGACTCAATGAAGGCTAATCTAGGACTGGGCGACAAATCAATTTTTGATTTTTGGAGATTAATTTTTTTTCAAAATTGGGATTTTTTTAAACAATGAATTCCTTGGGTTTCAAAAGTTCAGAATGATGTCAGCACACCCAGGGTGGCCATCTTGTCTCGTGTTTTACAGCTTTTACTTATTTGGACTTTGACTTTAGGTCAACTCTACGATAGAATATAAGGGTCAGGCTAAGATTTTAATTTTGAGAATAAAGTCATAATGTTGCCAGAGTACAGTTGTCATATTAGAAGAATAAAAGTTGTAATTTTATGAGACCTCCAACAGGCAAAAAATAATAATAAAATAGAAATATTGAGCATAAAACATAACTTTAAGATGCTGTTTCACATACAAGGAAATACTTCACCTTCTAACAAAGCAGCATCAAATTATTAATAGCAAAGCTTTGAAATGATTGAGCAACAAGTAAATTTTTAATCCACATCGCCCAGCTCTAGGCTGATCGCTACAACCAGGTTCTGATGCTTGTCTCTATCATCGTTACGCCTCCTGGTCTCTGCAGTGGCTGCTGCAATTCATGCTGCAGACACCAGGGGGCGCGGCGGCTCCCAGAGGCGTTACTCAGCTCAAACATTTGCCAACATTTCCGCTTCAACTTCGAGGATTAATTAAAAAAACAAAAAAAACAACACACAAACAAACAGCCAGGAACTGAAAAAAATACCAAGAAGCTGCAGGAGAACAAACCGTCACCACGATAAGGTCAACACACACACCCATACACAGAGTCAGAGGGGGTCACGACCCCTCCACAACCACCTGCTCACGGGTCAGTCGGAAAAAAACCAAAAAAGAAGCACAACACGAGGAAAAGGGATGAGGCGCCACAGAGAAAACAATGTTTTAGTGCCACGGAGCAAGGCAGGAGTGTTTGCTTTGCTGCCCTCTGCTGGAGAGTGAGCACATCACCTCAGGTAGGGCCACACACACTGGTCTGGGGGGTAGGAGGGTGGGAGGGGGGTCAGGTTGTGGAGGCGGGGCTTCTGGGACGCACCTGTGGCTGAAAGGTGGGCCGAGGCGTCAGTCTAGGTGGAGGGACAAACTGAGGAACTCTGATTGGCTGGGCGGAGGAGGAGGTGGTGGTGGCCTGCAGCTGAGACAAAACCACAGCAGAATGTGGGTCTGTGGGTCCGACACCCACACAGCTGGTAGCTGATCAACCCGACCGACCGCTGCCGTCACAACACGACTCAACTTTCAGCTCCTCTGAGATGCATCCGCACCGGCATCGGTTTAGCTTCGTTTGTTACGTAAAACCAAAACTCTGCGTTTCATTAGAGCTTTATATGGCAGTCCACAACAAATTAGTTTAGTTAAAGGGGCAGTATCGTGTTTTCCAGGCACACAGTGCAAATCAAAAAACAATCAAGTAACTATGTTAACTTCAGTTGTTAAGAAATGCTGCATATATCAAATATGATGTAAAAGAATTTTAAGACTTTCTAACTCAAAATCTTGAAAATGGGCCTCTGTCTCTTTAAAAACTCCTGCTCTCTGAAATGCCGCCTTCGGGAAGTCGTCACAACATGACTCCTCTATTAACCCTTTAACAACGTTTTTACCAGCGTCTCACTGAGAGGAAGCGCCTATGAGCTCAGCAGATCCTCCAGGTGTTTGCTAATTGCTGCTGGCTAGTCTGAAGGAGCTGGAAGGCTGCTCTGAGAGGCAGACGCTTGGAAATTGCAGCTTTAAGGAGGAGCAGTGCCTTGAAGGTGGGGCTACATCTGACCAGGCATTTAGCATAGCTGTATGGTTGCCATGGAGATTAAAGCATTTCTCAAACATTAAAAATTCAAAGCAACACTAAGTATGTTTTTGATGAGGGAATAGCATTATAAACATGACTTAAGGCTTAAAAAAGTCAATTTCATGTAATACTGCTCCTTTAAAAGAGAAGGAGACATCAAAATCTGGAAAGTGTGGCATGCATTTGTATATTCAACCACCAAAGCTTTGGGAAACAATTTTCTCTTCAATCGTCTTTGCAAAATTGTTCTTGTACTTGGAGAAAATCTGGACTTTGACGTCCAAAGATTCTCAGACGGATTTAGTTCTGAACTTTGACTAGGCCATTGCATTTAATATCTAATTTAAACAAGTAGTGTCCAAAGTTTTTACCCTGGAGGCCAAAACTGGGAAGTTTAAACTACTGATGGGTCACAAAATTTACCAAATTAAAAATGCAAAAGTTAGTTTGTGATTTATTTTGTCTAACTCTACAATAAATGTTTTGTTTTAATGAAATTTGTATACTATTAAAGATCCAAAACACAAAAAGGACTGAAAGTTATTTGATTTTTGAGAGGGTATAGTTGGATTATTATGGTATCATTATCATTATTTTAATCAAAAATGGTCTCAAAACATCAAGACTATTGTTTATCGCAATAACTTCTGAGACACACGCCACACTTTTAAGATATTATAAACACAAAAATTAGTTGTTTTTTTTAGTTTAACTCCTCAACAATGAACATTTTTTTAAAATTAAATCTGTATACCATTAAAGAGCCAAGACAATTTCCAATTTTATGAATCATTAGTTTTCTACTCCTTGACCAAATTTTTACGATCTTGACTTAATGTCAGGAGGAAAATAAAATCACTTTAAGGGCCACAAATTTGTTAATATGACAAGCCCAAATATAAATGCACGCCACACTTTTCAGACCAGCTTGTTGTGAATGCTAAGGCTAGTTAGCATAGCCACCGACAACAGCTGATAAACGCTTTCTTTTTCCTGTAACTGCAAGTTGTTTCTGCGCCGTTAGCACATTTAGCAGTGAGTACATGAGGTTGGTTGAGGTTGATTTTTTATCTATATTAATCTTTTGTGCGATCTGTGGGGGGCTGTTGGTGGAAACTCACTTCAGCGGGTCAATTTTAAGTAAAGCTGCTGCAGAGTTAGGGAAAACGGATTCTTTTGTGACAAACAGCAAATGCTGAGCAGATCAGAAATGAACCGTCTAATTTCTGCGCCTCATGGACTCCATCTGGCAGCAGCTGAACGGCCACCACTCACACCACGGCCTGCCAGAACTCGCTCCAGACGTGGCGAGCCTATCTGAGGTCCAGGAGCGTCTTGGTAAGGGTCTCACCCGGCGCTCACAAACTGGCCCCGGAGCAACGGCGGGACGAACTCACCACTACTGCGTTCTTGGACACCAGCCGTACAGGCTCCGAGCTCTGATTGGTCAGCCGGCTGGCCACCTGCAGGTTGATGGGGATGCTCTGCGAGTCGGGCTTGGTGATGGCTGTGGTTACCATAGCGACGGTGGGCGGGCGCTGCGACAGAATGGCGCCGGGCAGGGTGGGCGTGGCGGCGGCTTTGAGCACCAGGGTCTTGGCGGTGAGGACCGGCGTGACCGTCAGCGTCTGTACAGAGAAATTCACCCAGATTAACTCGGAGAACAACGGGATTAAATCTGAAGAATTAATAAGAGTTAAAACATTTAAAGCTGCAGTACGTAACGTTTGTAAAAAATATATTTTGTATATATTTGTTGAAACTGTCACTATGCTGCGACAGTCTGTTACGAGACAAAATCTCTGAAAAAAAATTTAGCTCTTCTGCTCAACCAATCAGAGCCAAGGGGCGGGTCTTAGCGCTGTCAATCATGTGTCACTGCTCATCTACCATCTCGCTCCGTCCCTTGCTAAGCTGCAACCAGCATATTATGGAGCTAAATTACTGCCATAAAGTTTGTCCAAAAAAAAAGTAAATTTGAAAATGTAAAAATAAAAACCTTGAATTTGAAGAATAGTTTTGAAATTGTTTTTCCGTTTCAAAACTTTATCTTCAGTTTCAAAACTTTATTTAGTTTCAAAATAATTTTTCAAGCCCAAAGTTTATAATTTTTTTGAACAAACTTTATGATCCCAATTTAGCGCCATAGCAGAGTTTGTTGTGAATGCTAAGGCTAGTTAGCATGGCCACCAATGGCAGCAGATAAACAGTTTTTCTGTAAGATGTGTTTTGACCATTAGCACATTGAACAGCGAGTACACGAGGTTGACTGACAACACTAAGACCCTACTCCTGGCTGTGATTGTTTGTTGTGGTGAATTTCTTCAGATGGCAATATATATATATATATATATATATATATGTGTATATATATATATGTGTATATATATATATAT
>CAEFZX010016160.1:0-78196 GCA_903066825.1 Alfaro cultratus | reverse complement strand
GAACTTACATAAAAAACATTATTAGCAGAAACAAAATCACACTACAGATAAAGTATAAAAGGTGACCAATTATGTTTCCTTGTACAGGTTAGAATAGGTCTATGGGCGATTCAAAAGATGAACAAAATGATTCTAAGATAATGAGATTTTAGTCTGATTTGAGCTCCTTTCAGAATAAGTTGTTTTAGGGTCTCCTGTCACTTCAAATCTGAATAATCTGCTGCTGGCCACGCATCCCCCACAGCCCCCAAACTCAACATTTGCACTCAGACATGATAATGGCTGCAAACAGATACACAATTATACAACTGTACATCTTTGAACAGCACAAGTAGAGCCTCCTGAGCAACCAACAAGAATGCAACAAATGGTTTTTCAATGGCAGGTCAACAACAAAAAAAAACATTTGTCTTTCCCAGCATCCATTGTAAAGCACATACAATGGTAAAACCAGCTGACCAAAGGTGCTGGACCTTCACCTTGGTTGCCAGGTAGCTGGTTGGGCTCTGCTGGGGTTGCTAGGTAACGGTGCAGTGGAGGTTTTTGAGACTGCTACTTTTCCAGACACCAAAAAACATTAACGCAACCCCAAAAATCAGCTGGCTGGTTTGTAGACGTGCTTAGACCTTTTTTAGAAGCTGCTGAAATCCAAATGGAAGTACAAAAATTACCAAAATGTGAATTAAAATAATCTAGAAGTTATAAAGACAGAGACAGTCTTTAGTTTAAGATAGGAAAATATGTTAAATTTCCCTGAAATAAAAAAAGTGTATCTTCATTTCACTCTCATGTAAAGCACAGACATTCATAAATACACAAATATTAACTCCTTCAAACCCCAAGTCCGCTGGATTGGACATGATGTATATTTCTGAGTTTAAACCAATAAACTTCAACGCTTCTTGTTACCGATTAGTTTCTTATAACCAATAACACTGAAGTTTGAATCTTAAGCACTGAAACTAGAGAGATTGAGAAGGAAGTGTTTACTTTCTACCAAAAACACAAATATCAGTGCATTGTAGCCTAATAAAATTACTCTTGGTGTAATTTTAAGTATATCCAGTGATAGAATTTGAAGTTATTATTTATCATTAAATTGCAGGATTTTTTTTCAAAGTTGACATCGGGACTTGGGATATACTGACCAATGCTTAATTATTTAGTGTTACCATGCAACGAAAAAAAATAAATAAATCTGTGATTTCGCATTTGGTTATTTCTCTGTTTTTAATCGCATAAACTCAAACTTTCTTGGAAAAGCTTTATTTCAAAGAAGGTGGTAAAAAGTTGTTGATTAAAAATAATATTTTTTGCTCTGTAGATAAAAATCTGGTCTGAATGGGTTAAACTAAATTATTTTTATAGTATATTGTCAATTTTTCTTAAACTAAGTACTGTAAGCAGTACTTAGTTTAATGCTTGTGGTAGTGAGCTCCAAACATTGCTAGTTTAAGCTAGTTTTACATCCTAGCAGAGTGAAAGGCCAACGATGGGACCCAAGAGTTGTTTTAGAGGAAAACATGCGGGATCGGAGGCGCTGAGAGCCCCATGTGGTGCTGCGGATGGAGCCTGTTGTCCTGGCGGTGTGTCACATGACCTTCTGCCCTGCACACCTGCCCGGGAGAAATCAGTGGCAGTTTCTATGGCGACAGGGTCAGCAGTACGGGAGGCCGGATGGCTGCCAGAGGTGGTGGTAGGAGGGACTGCTGGTCTCGAGCCGTGTCAGTGCTGTTATTTTTAAACATGGCAGGGATGAGGGTAGCAGACCCAGCCGAGGATGAGACTCCTCCAGAGGATGGAAAGAAGAAGAAGAAAAAATCTCAACTAGGCCGGAAGATGGACACTTTATTCTGCCTGCGTCCGCATGACCTATGACTCACGTGTCTTTAAGGTCACGTTGAGGCTCAATTCTGATTTTTATTTTGCGTAAATTTAATTTTTTATTTTGTATTTTTTGCGTGGTCGTCCATACTACTAATAAAACCCGACCGCAATCACACTTCCGGCCCCGCATGCGCAGAAGAAGGGCGCCGACGTCACTCAGCAGCGCGCTGTTTACGGAAGTAATACTGGATTCCGCCGTCTATGGATCGATTTTAAAGTTTATCCAGCAGCATCGTCTCTGGGTCATAACATCACGAATGAAGCCAAGGAAAAAAAACACAATTTATTTAAAAAACCGTCTTTTTGTGAAGCATTACCTTCAACTTCTGTAGGAAAGTTTGCTTATATGTGACTCTTGACTCTATAATGTGCTTTAGTGACACGAACATATTTAATAAGTTCATAATTATAATTGTCAGCCATTGTTCACATCCAGATTTACGGTGGCTGAGTTTTCTGGTGCAGGATTGGGATGTTTGTCAAAACAATCGGATTTGTATCCGACTTACTACCACACATGAAGTAGCACAGATCGGATCGTTTGGGGGTGAAAATATCAGAATTGAGCCGTCAGACTTCCGTGAAAAAGTCTGATATGGGTCACATATGGGCAAAAAACAAATTTGGTTCGCATTTGTATGCTGTGCAACATAGAGTACATCAAACTCAAGGCCCGGGGGCCAAATGTGGCCCATTGTAGCTTTTTATGCGGCCCTGTAGACCGTAGATGTCGAATTACATCAGTTTCTCCAGTTTTTTGCCATCATTAAAATTTACGCAAAATCAATAGATCCCTGCATTTTTTCATACTAATCTGTAAAAGTTTATTGCAAATTTCTACATAAAGCGACTGCTAACTCCCACCTGTAGGTGGCAGTATTTCTTACTTTTGTGACACTTTTGATTCAGCCTACTTGATGCCAAGTTTAGTTTGTGATCAATATAGAAAGTGACAAAAAGTCACATTTAATGTCAAACATAAGTGCAAATATTTCTTATTTAGCATGACAAAAACTGATTTTGATTGCAAAAAATCACAAAAACAATGTGAAAACATGTTCAATATTCAATTTTAATAATGTGATGCAGATGCAGAGACAGTAGTTCATTATTTTATCAGTTTTGTTAATAGGTTTTCTCAATACATTCTAGAACATTCATGATCTTGATATGACCCAAAATAAAATTGAGTTTCATATTCCTGTCATGATTTACACCGACCAGAGGCCTGACTACAAACTGAACTCTTGTTTTTGTTGACATTTTCAGTGTTCGGATGGCAATTCGGCCCAGGACAACTCCTCCCTGAAGCGGGTCGCCGTTGTTGAGGACTTCTTCGACATCATCTATGCCATGCACGTGGAGATGGGCGCCGACCCGGGCCGAGCACCCAAACACGCAGGGCAGAAGAAAACCTACAAAGCGGTGAGTTAAAACACCAGCATGGATCTAAAATCAACTGCACACTCACATTCTGCTTCCTTCTGTCCCGTCCGCGGTCTTCAGTACGAGTGGTTCGGTTTCTGCTGATGGAAAAACAGGACAGTAAGCACATCCTGCCCCAGTTGGCGGCAGGTGCACAATTCAAAACCACATTCAGGAGAAAATAAGAGGTTGTCCATGCACAAAAAATGTGCAATCTCCCAGCTTCGTCGATTTGCCTGACCTACAAGATTTACTCAAACAGTTGCCAACTATCTCTAAATGCAAACCCAGTTGGGACAGAAGGGAATTATATGAATTTACTGATGAAATTCAGACCTGAAGCCTCTCTTTAAACACATTAGAAGATGTAAAATCCAGAGAAAAAGTGATAAAATTCAAAGATGGGTGAGAACTGCTTTGTTATAAAGTATGTAAACAGTCGTGTGAAGATGAAAATTTTTAGATTTTTGCCTTAGAGGTGCCCCATACATCCTGCACCTCACTTCCCTGACAAGGCCCTCATTTTCACACAAGGAATTGAATTTAAAAAACACACAAGGACAGAATTATACAAACAGACTCAAATGTCATAGTCTGTGTGTATAATTCTGGTGCTGAAACGATTAACTGTTGGAATAATCGTCAATAATCGTTAACGATTGATTAATCGTTAACTGGAGTATACAGGAAAAGGCCGTTTGCTGAAAGAACAACAAAGTGAAGGCAGTAATTAGGCCAAAATGATACAAAACATACAAACATTTCGCATTTAAGATAAAAACAACTTTGTAAATATTTTTTACCCAGAGCTTCTCAAGTTTAGCTTCACCTGATTCATCTCATAGGAAGCATTTGGTATTCATTTATTGAGGTATAGAGGCCTGTCCCAATAAGCAATAAATCAGTTAATCGCACGTTAAATGAAAACAAGCTCAATAATTTCCATTTGCAAAATTTATTGTTTTTTTCTTTTCTCTTTCTACCAAAAATTGGATGATAAAACTCTTCAGTCTGGTGCTTTGGTCTCAAATAACCTTTTTTTTAATGACAATTTTGCTTACAGAGACTTCTTAATTCCTTTTATATGTTGTCTGTTATTTTATTTATTTTGCATATTTAAAATCTCTTCCACTTCCAGTGTTAAATATTTATTAGAGTTTAAGTTTATTGATCTTTCAGAATGTGCTCTTGCGTTATTAAGGCATTACTGTTATATTACTTGAAAATGATCTCAAAAAAACAATATTAATTTATAACTGTGACATGCCTAAATATGTTTACAGCTCCGGAAAAAAAATAAGAGCCCCATTGAAAACCTCCTGGTTATTCCACCAAATATTGATTCCTGAACTCTTCCTGAGTTAAAACATTAGTATTGTTGTTTCTAAATGAATATGAACTTGTTATCTTTGCATTATTTGAAATCTGAAAGAACTGCATTTTTTTTGTTATTTCTCATTTTCTGCATAAAAACAAAATTTTTGCTTGGAATTTCAGAGACATGTTGTCAGTAGTTCATAGAATAAAAGAACAATGTTCATTTTACTCAAACATAAACCTATAAAAAGAAGTAAAATCCAGAAAGAATCCAGGTCAACATTGGTTAGTAACTTGATGATAAAATGTGGTTCAGGTCTTTTAAAACCAATTCAACAGCCCTTTAATTGAGCAGTCCTCTAGCTGTCCCCCTGGCTCTACCGCCCTGAGTGGAGAGCCATATCAACCAAATCAAAACCACCAATTAAAGATGAGCAACATCAACCTTTCGTCCTATTAAGTAGTTGCAGCAATCTTCTCCTCCATGTGGAGTTATGTGTCTCCCGTTTATCTAATGCTCCTTGGTGATCGATGATGGTTGTAAAAGTTTGCAGGAAAACTACCAGTTAAAATATTATGAAGATGCAGCCGCGACGGAGGCCATTTTTAATCCACCGTGGAACCGGCGGTGAATTATATGACATTTTTTACATTTAAAGCAGAGAATATGACCAGCTCTGGGAGTATAATGTTTCATTTATAACATCAGGAGTTACCAGGGTAACAACCAGCAGAAAAACAAAGTACTTATGATGCTTTTTTTGTGCCACATAGTCCATATTTCTGGAACAAAGGCAGTCTGTTATCATAAAATCACTGACTTGTGGTCTTATGGTTGCATGTGTTGCCCTGACGGTGCAGCAGCAGATCTTTGTTTCCAGCCTCAGAGGTGCAGATGGGAATATTGGGGTTGTTTAGGGTACCCCCTCCTCTCCTTCTACTCCACCAGGAATTAAAAAAGAAAAAAAATCTTCCTGCCCTGTAGAGAGGTCCTGTCACGTCTCATAGAGTGTACCCTTTTGAGGAGGCAGCATCTCTGGGGCAGGGCATAATATGGAGCTGTCACTGTGGCCTTCTGGGAGGTGCACGCTCCTCTGGGTGGCCTTTCCCTCCCCGCTGCCTCAAGGGGCTGTGAAGGGAGGGTGGGATGGTGGAGGCGGGCTGAACGGGACGGTGGGCACCCCCACCGCCTTCTCCATGGTCACGTGAAGGTCGCATTTTGCAGGAAAACGCCAGAGGGGGGGTGACGCGGGGAGGGTGGCGAAGCAGCGGAAACAAAAATAGGGAAGGAGATGCACCTGAGGAAGATGGAGAAAACACAGGGTTTAAATCCTTGAAAATGCTTGAATTTTAATTAGGTGTTTTCAAGGTTCTGTGACAGACTGGCGACCTGTCCAGGGTGACCCCGCCTCTCACCCGGAACGTTAGCTGGAGAGGCTCCGGCACCTCCCGACCCCATTAGGGACAAGGGTGTAAGAAAATGGATGGATGGATGTTTCCAAGGTTTGGAAAGTGCTTGATTTCTGTTTAAACTCATTGAAAGTGCTTCACATTCAAACTGCACATTTTTGTAATAAAGTGCAATCTAACGTTTGATTAAAAGCCTACATCTGGAAAACATTCTTATATTTTTAATAAAAATTTTTCTCACTATGTGACGTTTAATCAGACTTGTCTTAGGTCAGCTAGATTCACCATAATTATATCTATTTGCTAAATGCCAGAAAACTTAATTAATTTAATTTTTAAAGATTATTGTCACTTGTGGCCTTTATTTGGAAAGTAAGCCAACAAGTAAGGGAACAGAGAGAAGGAAGAAACAACATGGGCAAAGGTACGGAGGGGAACTCAGAATGCCAGATCATCTTTTAGAAATTTATTTGGAACTTTCTTTGTATATTGTGATTAAGCGTTTAATGTGAGCAGGAAGATCATTTGCGTTGATACAATTTGTTTGGATTGTTTCAATATAATGAATATTTAGCACTCTTAATGGCTCGATGCAGAGAATGCACCGCATGCCATACATAGGGGCGCTGCGCAAGACGGGCGCCAAAACAATGACGTAAAAATTATTTCTAGTCTGCATTTTCTGTATTTAACAGAAATATAGAAAATTTCTGCAGTGTATATGAACACATATACGCCTCAGAAAGTACAAAGTTTCTCACCTTCTTAATGAATTATTAATCTCTGCAATTGAAATAAGTGTTAAAAGTTAGACAACATATTAAAAATATGGAGAACATAACATATTATATTTTAGTTCACCTTATCTCTTTTGTAGAATGACAGTATTTATGTCGGATATCAATATCGGCCAACATCTTCATATTTACGCGTCCCTAACAATTGCTTTAGTGTAGTTTAGAAAATTAACCGGTGATAATAATACTTTTTAAAAGTCAACTGGGCAAAAGAAATTACATAAAAACAGGTATTTTTATCAGTTAATGAAATCAACCTGATATCCTGGACGGAATGTGAAAAGTTGACAAGTGCGAGGACGTTTGTGTTATGCTAATAGCACTTAGCCTTCGATGAAGACTGATTAGCGGAAGTGAGAGCGGTGTGCAACATTGATAATTATCCGGTCGGAACACATGCAGGGTTGCCAGATTTTTGACAGTTTCCGATGTAAAACCCGCCCAACTGAAAAACAAAAACAAACAACCTATTTGGAATTATTCGGTAAGTCGTTACAGTTCTTCAGATGAATAAATAAATGACAGCGAATTGAAAGTACCTTTCTTAATTCAGCTGTGTTGTTTTTAAATCCAAAGTTTGGTGCTGAAAAGGTTTGAAAACTTACCGTGATAAGTGCTTCAATTTCCCAGATGTAAAATTGTTCAAACCCCTACGGAAAGGATTCGGAACTGGGTCGTCAGATTGCTCCGGTTCCGGCCTGAAGGGAAGATTCCTCTCCGTGTCATGTTGAGATAACACCTAAATCTGAACCCAAACTTTCACACTAAAATGAACTAAAATAAAATAAATAAAGAAAACCTCCTCCTTCACACAGTTTCAGTTCATCCGCAGTAACCCTCGCTTCTCCCCGGGCGCAGATAGCTGAGACCTATGCCTTCCTGCCCAGAGAGGCGGTGACTCGGTTCCTGATGAGCTGCGGAGAGTGCCAGAAGAGGATGCACATTAACCCCAGCACCGCGGAGTTCAAAGGTAAAAGCATCATTAAACACCAATCACACAAGTTTGTTAACGCCGATTCTGTCACATAACGACGCATTTATTACTTAATTATGTAGCAATAAATCATACAACCAGACTTCTCTGATTTATAATCGTGTTTACTCTATTAGGATGCCTTAACAGCATGGAGTGTAAGTTCTTCATCATCCTGTCAGACATTAAAATGAGCTGAAATAATCTAATGTGTTTGAATAGTTTCTGAATGGAGCTCCCATTAAATAAAACATGCGTATATCCATCACTGACATGATGTAACAAAGAGGATTGGCTCGCTGGGATTGACTGAACCGCTGAAACGTGATCGCAGAGTCCCTCTAGTGGCCGGAGCGGGAACTGCAGAAACCTGCCGCGCCATTGTTTCCTTCCAGGTGTGACAGGCTGACAACAGAGGGTTGAATTTCTGCCTAACAATTCAAACTCACCTTTAAAATGCTGCCTGAGCTGTAGTAAATAGACACTTAGCTTAGAATGTGTTTGCTGCTGAGCTGAGAGGAAAACCGGCTGAAGCAGGCAAAGTCAAGGCAAAGTGTTTCTCTGGTGTGCAGCAGCTTGGTGCCTCTGTGGTTTTTTTCTTTGCTCTTTTGTGAAATTTTTAGACATTTTCAGAGGTAAGCACGTCTGGACTGCAGGTTTATTTTTCTGTTTAGGAGTCGTTCTGCTGTGTGTCTCGTGTGTGGAGTGGAGTTTTGTGTCGTCAGACTGAGAAAAGCAAAGGTGTGTAGCTTTTGAATAAAAAAAAATCCTCTTGGATCTTGTAATTGCATTTTTTCTGACTTCATTACATTTATTGATGAAGAAAAAAAACATGGTTTTTACCTTGTCCTCCTGCTAATGTTATTAAAATTACAGCAGAAAAATTAGAGCAATTTGTTATTTAATCTGTTTTTTCGGTATCCAATAAACTTTAGAGCAGTGTCCAAACTTTTGGCTGTGTTTTTAATGAAAGGCCTTCTGTTGTCCTGTTTTCGGTGGAAAAAGCTAAATAGAGAGAGAAAAAGAGACAGCCTGGAAAAAGAAAAGATTGTGTCCAGGATGTGTGAGGTCAGCAGAGATGTCAACAGGTTAATTTCGTGTGCATTAAGTATTCTCAAAAAACATGAGTTTTTTCAACATTAGCATATTTTCATTAAGCAAATTTATTTTTGTATTTCCAGTTTGTGCAATTTTAAATGCAGCTTATGATGTATGAACAGGAGAGAATGAATAATAGCTGCGTAGCAGATAACCAGATGCTCCTGGTGCAGGTTGAAGGAAGTATAGTGAGGCCTTCTGCAAAAGCACACAGTCTTACCAAGTATTTTTAGTCTAGTTTATAGTGCAGATAACTTAGTGAACCTGAAATAAGACAAAACTAAATTACAGGTAACTTTTTAGCAAGATATTGGAAC
Organism: Alfaro cultratus; assembly: GCA_903066825.1. Taxonomy (NCBI): domain Eukaryota; kingdom Metazoa; phylum Chordata; class Actinopteri; order Cyprinodontiformes; family Poeciliidae; genus Alfaro; species Alfaro cultratus. The sequence continues at coordinate 68,972 of CAEFZX010016160.1, read as the reverse complement.
ATGTTTTTAAATAATTCATTAATATTGATGAAAAAGTTCTAGTTCCTCTGGCAGATTATTTCACTTATAAGACGGGAAAAATGTTTTGTTATAGGAGAAATAATCTACCAGTGGAGCTGATAAACAGTCTAGTATGAAGATATTTCACTAAAATTTAACTCTAGCTTGATATTAAATAATTATTTACTTAAAATAAGCTCCTATCTTGCTGAAAAGTTACTTTTAAGTTAGTTTTGTCTTTATTTCATGTGAACTAAGATATTTGCACTAGAAACTAGACCTAATTTTCTTTTTGCTTTTGCATTTTGTTCTTAAACGTTTTAAATTTTTTTCATAAAAGTTACTCAACTATTTGTAACCACCCGTCTCCGATAGAGTGATTTATCTCTGTATTGATGGAAGATGTGTGTTTTTGCTGCTTTTCTTTGTTAGAAAATGACCGACCCACCTCGCTGGTCCCCGACCTCATCGACTACAACATGCCTCTTACTGCCACCTACCTGAAGCAGATGAAACTGCAGTGCATGACAGCCACTGAGAGGGTGAGTGAATCTTCACATGCAGCAGCAAAATGTATATAAATAAAAGTCTTTAGGTTTATTTTCCGTTAAAGCTGTGGGAGGAGAAGACTCTGTGCAGCTGAATCAGAGACGATTCCTCTCTAACTTTGGATTGAACGTTAAACGAGGGGAGCAGCCCTCCTGCTGGGAGGAGGAGCCATGTGTAGAGGATTTGGGAAAGCTTTTATGACAGTGACGTCACGTGTTTAAGACCCTCCCACGTGTCGCCGCTGTGACAGAAACACTCAAGAACTGCTCTCACTGAAGTGCAGGGAAGCAGCACTTGGTCATGATGGTGTAGGCCTCAGTTAGGATTACACAGCCAGGATGAGCCGGACTGGGATCTGTGGGTGAGTACAGGGGAACCGATTCCCATCACTGAGTTTTAATGGGACAGTTTTTAAATAATTAAGCTTTCAGGGTGGGATGTCAGCATTTCAGGAGAACTGGAGGGATGTAGTTTAAAGCTCAGAGTGCTGCAGCTTTTCTTTGGAAAAGTCTCATCGATGCATTTAAGATCTAGATGTGATGCAGAAAACAAATGTTAGAGTGAAATTTTGGAGAAATATTTTCATACTACATTGTTCATCATCTACTTCATGTGGACTATTTGTGATACATGTGCAAAGGATGCTGTAATCTTAACCTTTCCTAATTTATCAATTGTCAATTCTTCCAAATCCTGGATATTAATGTTATGTTGAGTCGTTGTGATTAGAGACTCTCCTTAATCCTGCACGGCTCACTTGGTGCCTAATAGAGCCGTCAGTGAGCATTCCAGTCCGCCACAAACCCTCTCAGTGCGGGATGGACTCGTATTCCCAGGGGTCCGGGCCTATTTGTCTGTTCGTGTGAGGGGAATGAGACGACAGCACGTATTTCTGCTCCTTTCCAGTCACACAGTCGTCGCTGCGCTGCCTGTGAGCGAGACGCCAGCTGACACAGAACAGAATGAATGCGGGTCATTTGTAAGCAAACTGGCCCGTTTCCCCCTCGTGTTGAAGAAGCTTTTGTTTTTGGGCTTGTCATGTATTTTTGAAGGTCGGGTCAGATTTGGAGTTGTTTAGCTTGGGTTTCCAAATCCTTACCTCAGTGATGGACTCATGTTTTTTGTTGCGGTACAACAAGCGTCTTCAGGGTCCCTGCGCAGCGGAGTTAAAAATAGCAATGCTCCAAGAAACATAGTTAACACCGAGGCTCCTGCAGACCCTCTGATATTCTCCTAATCCTCCTGAAAGCCAAATATTAAATTTCTATTTTCTGGTCTTGAATTAAACGAGATGAAATATTTTCTTACTATAATTGCCTGTATCAATCAATCAGTCTTTTTTGTATAGCACAATTCAGCAACAAGACAGTTCAAAGAGCTTTAAGTTGCACAAATACAAAACTAAAAAGTCATAAAAACACCATACAGTCACCAATTTGAGAAACTACCAACAAACATCACTATAAACATCAATACACATCAAATATGTTGATCAATGCTCCATTTATTATGTTTAAAATGGGATTGTAGAACAATTGTTTAGTAAAATAAGGGAGTTTGAAGAAAAAAGTTGTAGGGCTCAAACGATTAATCAGAATCGTGATTAATCGATTATGGAAATAATCGGCAAATAATTTAGTAACTGATTAATTGTGAACTGAAGTATACAAACTATAACAAACACAGTTTTGCTGAAATAACAAAATAAAAAGTAAAAAAAAAAAAAAACGCCATTCAATCACCAATTTGAGAAACTAGTAGCAAACATTATTGATGCCGTCATCATAAATATCAATACACATCAAATATGTTGATCAATGATCCATTTATTAATAGTTAGTATAAATTGGGATTCTAGAGCCATTATTAGTTTGCAAGTAATTAGTAAACAAGGGAGTTTGTGGTAAAAAGTTGTAGGGCTCAAACGATTAATCAGAATAATCGTGATTAATCGATTATGGAAATAATTGTCAAATAATTTAGTAACTGATTAATTGTGAACTGAAGTATACAGACACTCAGAGCAATAATTAAGCCACAACTGAAAAAATATACATACATTTTGTATTTAAGATTTTAAAAAATAAAACTTTTTCTGTAAATACCTTCTACTCAGAACTTCTCAAGTGACATAGTTTTAGATTTATCTGATTCAAATTCTGGATAAAAAATCTCCTATTCAGCACCTTTTGCTATCCAATTATTTACTGGTTAATAATAATAATAATAATAATAATAAAAAACAGATCAGCCCTACACTGTAAAAATGTTAAATCAAGCCATAATATCTCAGATTTTCACGTTGACTTTAGAATAATTTTTTAGCTGCAGATTCCTGCTTTGCTACAAATGATCAAGTGTTCACTAAAGGAAGGGTAGGCAGTAACATGTTTACTTTGTTAATTAAAAAGGCATTAAATTATTTGTTTATTTGCATATTTTTCTAATGTATAAATATGTGATTAAATTAAATTATGTACCAGAACTAGAAGAAAACCTGTTATAATCAGAGAAGCAGTAGAATAAATCATATCCTGGTCTGTGCTGAAGTCCTAGTCAAAGTCTAGACCTGGTCTCCATTTAATCAAACTAAGCTTTGGCTTCTTTTTGCAAAGAAGACTGGAAGTGAATATGTGGCTGTATTTCTGAGTCGCTTCCTGATCGGCCCTCAGGATGACAGTTCGGTGAGCAGCGAGGACATGAACAACGCTGAGCTCACTTGGGTCGCAGCGGAGCAGCCAGCAGTGCCTGAACCGAGCCTACCCAACGGGGAGCGGGTCAGCAACCCGGCCGCCATTGTCAAAGAGGAGGATGGTAAGACGACAGAGTGAAACATGTATTAAAGCCAGTTTTAGATTCATTTATCAATATATTTTAAAATGACACAGATGGAGAAAAAGAGGCAAAAATAAGATAATAATAATAATAATAATGTTCACTTTTTGAAGAATAGCAAATTCTCAAATCTGCCAAATGCTTTTGTAAATTAAAAGCCACTTGCACATAACTTTTCAGCAAAGTATAACAGCTTGTTTTAAGTAAATAATATCTTAATGTTGATGAAAAAGGCAGATTATTTCACTTATAATATGGGAAAAATGTCTTGTTATAAGTGAAATAATCTGCCTGTGGAAGCAGTCATTTTTTCCACAAGTATTAATGAATTATTGACGTAAAGCAAGCTCCTATTTTGTGCTGAAAACTTACTTCTAAGTTAATTTTGTGTTATTTTAAGCGTAGTAAAATACTTGCATTAGAAACTAAACCAAAATAATTTTGTGTTTTTGCAGAGCAGGTCTAACTTTTCAAATATAAACGTCTTGCAAATCGTTTTTGCTTTACCACTAGTTTGTTTTTTTATATCTTTGTTTATATCTCTTCTGCTGTAGAAATGATGTGTGTGGTACAGATTGTGCAGATTGGTTCTGTGCAGGAAGCAGCTTGCCTGTTTCTTAATCCAGATAAATCCAGTCGTTCAGTGGGTGCTTGCTTCTAGGGTGGACCCTTGCTTCTAGGGTCCACAGCTTTAGGAAGTGGGACAAAGGCCAGATTATAAACATATTCAGAACGGGGGGAATTGGTTTTCAGGATGATGGAAGTGATTCATTGGTCAAACAAGCATAAATAATGTGAAATACACTCACTTATCTTCCTTAAGAGCTATAATTCTCCTCATTTCACTCTTTGATGTAAAATTCGCTCCTTCGACTTCAGCTTTTATTTATCCTGACAGCTGACCCTAATGCACACTTCCTTTACAAATCCAGAGCGCGCAGCATGAGGCAGGAAGCCCCTTCCCCTGCAGCAACTCCCCCCCTCCAATGCTTTCTGTTGCAAACAAAGCTGAATTAATGCTAAAGGATGACAAAGCATTCGCACAGCTCATCGGTGCGTCTTTGCACTCTCTGCCAGATGATGACTCCTCGGAGAGCGGCAGCGCCAACGGGCTGCCGGCCCTGACCTCGCCGGAGGCGCTGGCTGCGGGTGCGAACCCCCAAGATGGCGGGGCTTCCTACAGGGGGGTGGCAGAGAACGGGCTGAGCGCGCCGCTGGACTTCAGCACCACCTCGTCCTCGTCGTCCTCCGAGGATCAGCAGGCGGTGAATCTGAGCGACAGACTGCTGCCGGCCCAGAGCTCGCCGCCGAACAGCTACGCAGCAGAACCCAACAAGAAGTTCCCCATCAAAACAGAGTTCTCCAACAAGGTGAGGAGGAAACCGAGCTTCTCTCTGAGTGATCTCATTCTACGCTTGTAACTTATAACAACAGTAGGGCTGAAACAATTAATCAGCCTAAGTCAACTATTTAAATCAACCAGTTTAGTGATCGATTAATCGATAACATGCCCAAAAGTATTCGATTAATCTTTAACAGGTTAATCAATTATTTAATGATTAATCAAAAGTAATTGATTAATCGTTAACAAACTTAAAAGTAATTGGTAAATCATTTACAGATTCAAAACAGGCCATTTTCTGAAAAAACAATATTCTTAGGTGAGTAAACAAGCCAAAAATTTACAAAAATAAGTACATTTTGCATTAAAAATAAAAAAAAACTGTTTTATCTGTAAATATGTTCTAGTCAATACTTCTCAAGGTGCATAGTTTTAGTTTCAAGTGTTTCAAATCCTATTAAGTACCTTTTGGTATCTAATTATTATTTAGTTAATCTAAAATTAACCAACAGATCAGCCCTGCACTGTTTTATGACGGAGTATTTGGTGTTTTGGTAGATAGAACAAAAAAGAGGAGTAAATTTTCACAAAAAAAACCTCAGACATTTTAAGATTAATCTCAGAAATTGTCTAGAAAAAATAACAAGTAAATTTTGACTTTTGATGTATTTAGGGCTAGACGATATGACTGAAAAACGTATCACGATATAAGCCTTTCATATCAATCAATATTGATAACTATTGATTAGTTTTTGTTTTAAATATCTCAAATACTGGCAAACATTTGGTATGACCTTTTATGTTTTATCTGCAGTTTTCTCTCCACCTCGTTGTTTTGTTACTTTTAAGTAGTTAAGAGGCAAAGTGGCGGCACTTTAAACTGCTGCTGGCCGGTTACTCAGCAGCTTGTTGCTAGGCAACCAAAGAATGAGTGAGTTGCTAGGTAACCAAAGAGTGAGTCAGTTAATTCCACTAACTTTGTTTAGCTAGCTGTTAGAGGTTGAGTGGCTAAAGACTTTCCTCTGCTTACATGTCCCAGAATGCCTTGCAGTTCTCGATCAGAGTTCAATAAAATTATTGAATATTTTATCAGTATCTATTGGTATTGATCATGTGTCTATCGAGATATTATAAATGATTTATTGTCCAGCCTTAAATGTATCATTATTTTATATTAAAGACTGAAATAAAAAATCTGCAAAATGTGCCAATTTTTTAATCCAGTTTATCGATTTATCGTCAGAATAATCAATAGATTAATCAATAACATCATTCTGGTTTGTCTTCAGTCGCCTCCTTACAGCTCAGGGAGTTATGACTTGGTGAAAACAGAGCTGAGCATGAGCGCTGAGGACTTGACCTCCAGTCGGGCGCAAATAATCGACGACGATGACGACGATCACGACGACCATGACGACAACGATAGGATCAATGACGCTGAGGGGATGGATCCTGAGAGACTCAAAGCCTTCAATGTGAGTACCCAGTCAAACTGATACTGCCAAACATGTCTGCCACATCAAATGGGAGATCATGTAACTTCAGGAAATTAAGTTCAATCCATCCCCTTTAGGACTTGCTGTTAAATAACTCTGGTCCACTTGAAGAGCTCTGTCTTGGTTTGGTAGAAGTGAACTTTGGCGCGGTTCGAATGCACGATGTGAATACCAACCAGACCAGAGATCGCTCTAAAAGTAGGACACCAACTGTAGCGCAGGGCATTCTGGGTAGACACAACCAAAACAAACTCAACAGTCTTTCGCTAACTGGAGAAATAGTTAGTGGTCTTTTCCCAAAGACAGAAGAGAAATTCCACAATCGCTAAAATCTGATGCAACTCTTGCTTTGTTTACATTTTGTGAAGAAGGAAGCTGTGCTCAGTGTCTTCTTCAGAGGTTTTCATGATGTTTCCTTCAGTAGTTCTTTAAGCAGCACCCCCACAGGCAAGGAGGGGAACAGGTTTTTCAAACGATTTGGTTCATTGAACCGATGAACCATTGTTCATTGTTCATTGTTCATTGCTGTGAAAATGTGTTGCATTTTCACAGCAGCTGAAAATGCAGCAAATGTTGCAAATTCAATCACCAGTTGAACCGAGTCTGTGAAGACACCCTTAGTGTTTATGTCCTGTAATGAAATGTGTTATTACTTTGAGCTGGTATTATACAAAGATGAGAGAAATGCAACCCAAACTGTTCTGCTTGCTTCGTGTGATTTACTGTCTGAGCCTGAACAAGCCTCAGAAAAACCAATATAACCGGAGAGTTGCAGAAATGCAAATGTGAGGGGAAAAGTAAACACCAGAGATTTTATCCACTGACTTTATTTCTGCTCCTCCACCCCCTGCCTCTCCTCTTTCACTCCCCATCATCCCCGCCTCCTCTTTTCTGCCTTTTGTTTCTCACACATCATTCGACCTCGCTCCCCCTCTCTCCATTCTTTCTGCTCCACATCCTCTCTCTCTCTCTCTGGATCTCCCCTCCCCCTTGCTCATGGCGTCTGTCAGATGTTTGTGCGTCTGTTTGTGGATGAGAATCTGGACCGCATGGTGCCCATCTCCAAGCAACCCAAGGAGAAGATCCAGGCCATCATCGAGTCCTGCAGCCGCCAGTTCCCGGAGTTCCAGGAGCGCTCCCGCAAGCGCATCCGCACCTACCTCAAATCCTGTCGCCGCATGAAAAAAGGCGGCTTCGAGGTAAAAAACAAAAAAGAGAAAGAAAAGTTATCACCCCAGTTAAACTCCTTTATATGAAAAAGTATGAATAACGCTGCCAAACATGTCAGCAGATCCGTCCAACGCCCCCTCACCTCACCTCTGCCATGGCTGAGAACATCCTTGCTGCCGCCTGTGAGAGCGAAACCCGAAATGCTGCCAAGAGGATGCGACTCGACGTCTACCAACCGACGGTAAACGTCTTGGCAGGCGGAGTGTCTGAATACACCCAGGAGGGATTTAGGAGACTGCACAAAACAAACGATGCACATACACTGATGAGGCAAAACATTACGACCAATCACAAGTGAAGGAAACAGGATGGCTGCATCTTCACCATGGCTGTTGGGTTGAATATATTAGACAAGAAATTGCTACTTCACTGCAAAAGTATTTTTGGTGTAGTTTCTTGTGCAAATATCTTAGTACACTTGAGGTAAGACAAAACTACCTTACAAGTAACTTTTCAGTAAAATATAGGAGCTTGTTTTAAGTCAATAACTCATTAATATTGATGAAAAATACGAGTTGCACTGGCAGATTATTTCACTTATAACAAATTTCTCCCATCTTAGAAGTGAAATAATTGGCAACTTTCTGCTGGAGGGCAAAAAGCTGCTTGCCAACAATGACTATCATTGGTTTTAGCTGTCCAGTTGTCAATATATCGCTCTAAATCTTAAATGGATGTAAAAGAAAAAGGGATGCAGTGCTTTGCTAGTCATTGTCAATTCTATGACAACTAGATAAAGTTTTAATTAAGAAAAAAATAGTGTTGGGGAGGGAAGTAGCTCAGTTATGCTAGCTTGACTTTGGCAACCTTATCATGTAGATGTGCTGCAGAGTTTGGTGTGTTTGGGTTCACTTAGAAAAAAGACGGCCAACACACCAACTCTCTGACAGATCAGATCAGTAGATCAGTTTATTTTAGTTTTGATTAGCTAATCAACCGCCACTCTGTTCAGATGATCACTTATCAATAATTACAAAATAAACATCAAGGCTGAAAACATAAAACTGTAACAGACTGAATGTTCAGGTCTTTGTGTGGGAAATGGTTGCGTGTTTTTTGGTGTTTGATCTTGATACATTAGTGGAGTTGTTGTCAGTCGGTTGCTATGACAACCAGTTTGTGTGTAGTGTAGCCGACATAGAATGAAAAGTAGAACATAGGTTATATCATGGTTTTCTGTGTTATTTTTCCTTTTACCCTTTATTAAATTAATAATACCAACATCTCCAGGTTTTATTTTGTTAACGGATTTGTTCTATAGCAGCAGTGCAGCTATGGATGAAAATAAAAGAATAGTCTTTTTTCCCTCCAACGTTGTGCGCAAGCACAAAATTTCCGCATGCAAACGATAACACAAAACATGTCTATAATGGCGTCCAAGCATCGACAGGTCATTCTTTTTAACAGACGGTCGTAATAATATTGTTCTACCCAAATTGAAAACAAGCGTATTTCTCCCAGGACGAGTCTGCCTCCGTTGACAAACCCATCACAAGGGATCCAGCTCCTGTGGCGCCGTCAGGGTTCACTATTGCCAGCGCAGCTTTTGCCCAAGACCAACTTTACACCAACGGAGGCCTCAACTACAACCTGCGGGGATACGGGACAGTCGGCAGCACCCAGCAGAGCTCCAGTGCTGCACAAACCAATGGTGAGTCCAGATCTATGAACAAACATGGCAGACTGAGAAGTAACTTTAATGCTTTTTAACGCCTGGTTCAATTAATTCAAAAAGACGTTAGAAAATCTGACCTCAAATGTTATCAACTTACCTCTGTTAGTGTTTTTACAATTTTAAAACGGTCTTGATGAGAAAGACGAACCTATATCGATAATCAGAGAGGAGAAAATGTTGAGTCACTGGTTGCCATGGTGATTCCTGACTTTTCTGGAGAGCTCTCGGTAGGACAGGCAAACAAGAACCTAAACCTCGAATGAACAAGAGCTGTACAAAAACTCTAAGTTGTTCTGAAAAACCTATGGAGTCAAGAGCTGCAGAACTTTCTAATGGAGACATATGCAAGTTTATATGTTCCTGCACCATTTTGTACAGGAAATCTGACAGATTTAAGATGCCATTTAATTCTAAGTTGAAAGCTGTGAGTTGAAACAAGGGGAGTGAATTAGAGTTTGAGCGAACATACGCAACTCTGAGAAGATTCAACACAAAACCATCAGTCCTACAGCAGCAGGTGACACTCTGGGTAAAAGAAGACAAAAATCTAATTGTTGTGGTGGAGATGAAACTACAAACACCTCAAAGTATTTAAAAAATTTTTTTGCAGTTTAATGTGTGTGAGACGGTGGACATCACATGGAAAAATCTTAAAAATAAAAAATGCAATAAACCATGACTGTTTATAATAAAAAAATGTAGCAGAGATATGTATATAAATCTACATATATGCATGTATATAAATTGAGAGATTAAAATCAAAATTGTGACTTTTTTCAGTGGCACTAATCCTATCCTTATCCTCTTATATTGGTACCTTTAATTACATACATACAAAATATTCTTGACATACATGGACTAGTATTCTTTGGATCTCACTTGACTTTCTTTATCTCAAAATTTTTATCGGATTTTGTCCATAAAATTCATTGTTTTGATAGTATTCAGTTTCAGATTGGTGATAAATAAACTCTGTTTTCCTCTCTTAAACTTTATACTTCAAACTTGCAATATGAAATAATCATAACCACAATAGAGTATTTCCTAAATATTCAATATTTTCAGCCTAACTTTACTTTCATGTAGTTTCTATAGTATAAATCCCAGCATGCTGTAATATTTAACTAATATACATTCACATATTTCAGGTTTTACAGCTTTCGTTGTCCACCGTCTGCTGTTTTCACTGCTCACACTGTTACTCACACTTCAACCACATTCGCAGTTTTAATATTTAATCAGTTTTAAATGTTTCAACATGAAGATTTTACATAAAGCTATTAAAAAAACATGGGATGTGTCAAAGAGAACGCAGATAAATGCCAGAATGTCCCACTGAGGCAATGTTTTTAATTTCATCTGCCAATGATGTGCTCGGAAATCTACTTTATTTAAGATGTATGGAATAAATTGTTCAAAACGCTTGACACATTTATACTCACCACTAGTAAATATGTGCAAAACGCTTGAGTCTTTATTCATATGTACAAGCAGTGTTATCTTCCACTAAAGAAGTTGATAGAGTTTTTACTTTCTCTACCATCCTGCCAATGTACTCAAACTAAAGTTTATATTATTCTGTGTTTTCATTGTGGCATTGTGTGAGGGCTTTGCACCTGCAGTGAATATGGATAAGTAGACACAACATTATCACGCAGTTTTGCCCTAAAACTGCATTTCTGAGGCGTTTTCTTTGTACCACCAGTTTAACTGTGCAGTGAAACTGATGTGAGCGCATATATTTATGTAAACAAATAACAATTTGTGGTGTTCAGCATTTATATCCCACACTATGTTGGTAAATAAATTCTTGGCATGCTCCACTGTGGCCATCCAGCTCTATGGAACAACAAGAGGGCCAAAAAGAAGCAAAATTTGAAGGGTATTTTACATTGTTAACATGCAGACAACTGCATTCACCACTGAAAGCCTATGTAAATAAACCACAATGGCAGCCAATCACAGATGGATCGTCTTCATCCAATCAGAGTATTCCTTAGATGAAAGAGAACCAATCACAATCAGCTACTCAAAATACTCCAGGACGTTCCAGAAATGAACAAACAAAACTGTAGGATTTAAGAAAAACACAACAAATCATAATACATGTGAATTTTATGCAAAATTCACATTTTGCACATTTTTATACTTCCATTTGGGTCTGTAGTCCTTCAGAAAAAAGCTCAAGCTCTTAAAAAAACTCACCCAGACGAAAAGTAGGGCTGGACAATATGGCTGAAAGTCGTGTAACGATATGAATGTCTCATATCTGTTGACGTCAATAATTATTGATCAGTTTTTAGTTTCAAATATCTGAAATAATCCCAAACTGGTGGCGCGACTGTTCCTGTTTTATTCACAACTTTCACTCCACACTGTTTTTATTTTTAAACAATTATGAGACAAAATGGCGGAACTTTAATCTGCGGCTGCGGCAGTTACGCAGCAGGTCGTTGCTAGGTAACCAAAGAGTGAGTGAGTTGCTAGGTAACCAAAGAGTGAGTCAATTGGTGCCACTCAACTTTGCTTTAGCTGGATCAAAGTTCAGTGAATATTCTATGTATTGAATATTGGATACTCTATCAGATGTATTGATATTGATTACGTGTCGATCGTGATTTAAGTTATTATTGATTTATTGTCCAGCGCTAGGATAAAGACGTGCTTAGTTTAAGAATTAAGCCGAATTTTCAATCTATTACCTCCACAGGTCCCACAGATCTGAGCATGAAGTCCGTCGGCCCAAACTCCTCTTCATCCTCCTCCTCGTCCTCCTCCGCCTCCAACAGTCACGGTCAGGGCGGCGGCGGCGGCGGGGCGTCCGCCCAGCTCAGCCCTCCGGAGGTGACGGCGGTGAGGCAGCTAATCGCCGGGTACCGGGAGTCCGCGGCCTTCCTGCTCCGCTCGGCGGACGAGCTGGAGAACCTGATCCTGCAGCAGAACTGAGTCCAAACCAAACCGTGCCAACGCCCTTCTCCCCTCAGCCTGTCCTCCTCTGTGTCTCTCACATCCTGGCAGACTTTCACACACAAAGACACGATCCTACACGAGCGATACCGCAGTGCATCGTGGGTAACGTAGGCATGGAACCTCCACTTGTTCCCACACGGCTATGTTCTGAAACATATCACGGGCTGAAACATGACGATTTATGCATTTGGTTGACCTTAGTGCCCTGCTTTGTGTAGCCATCCCATCAACTTCATCACACCAGTGGAAACCTCCATTTGTCTCAGGAAGCGATGATCAGAAAAAAACAAAACAAAAAGAAACGATGTGTACTGATGAGGTGTTGGATTAGTTTAACCCCAAAAACATCAAATTAACGAATCAGCACCGTTATTTCTGGTATTAAACCAGAAAACGTGTGCAGTGCAGGTTTAATCGGGTTTTATTCTGAATCGAGTCATTTCTCCAACTTTAACACCATGTTAACCTCAACAGCTGCTGATTTTACAACATACGCCAAAAAAAATAAAATAAAAAATACAAGACCGAACAAAAGGATTAACCTAAACACAGTGATAAAAAGGAAGAGCTGAGAGATTTGTAAGAATGTCTTTAGCTAGGCTGATTTTATTTTCAGTTAGTTTTTGTGTAAAACTCTCTATGGCAGGCTGTTAGTTGTCATGAGTGAAAAGGCAGAAAGATTTTAGGAAACATGGGTCAGAAATCCATCCTGATGAATTAGAAAGTCGTTGAATTGGTTATTTATTCCAGTATTTCAATTCAAAGTGAAACTCTTGTCTTATTTAAAATGATATGTTAATGTTTCTGATAATTCTCAAACATGTAATTATTCCAGTTTTTCCTTCTACTCAACTTTCTATAAATGCATAACTACAGCGCTCCGTGAACATATAATATTCAGATATTCTGAGAAAGTGATTTATTTAATATATGTACTTATAATGAGTCCCTCCAGGATTTTATGGTGACTTTTATGTGATTGTTGTGGCCAAAAAGGACAAATTTTTCCAAATTTAAACTTAACATGATCTTACAAAAACATTTAGATCGCAGCACATAACCTTCCCTAAAAAAATGGATTTTAACATAGTTAATATTTAAAGTGCAAACAGGACTTTCAAGTAGCTTTTTAATGGAAAGTTTGGTGAAAGAAAAAAAGTTTGAGACCATTCTTGAGATAAGAATATTGGATTTTGTGCATCCATCACATTGATAAATGCTTAAAATATATATGGATGTGCAATTAATCTCTGAGTTTCACAATTTAAATTCAACTAGTGGAATAAACAAACTTTTCAGTGATATTATTATTAACTGGGATGCACCTCTACTTGTCAGGGAGAAAAAGATTAATATAATATTTAGACTGGTTAGGAACCAGTGCTAGTGGGAAGTAAAAGAAAAAGGTGCAATATGGAGTTAATTTGTTTTTAAAATGAAGGAGTTTCACCTCAGCCGTCTTTTGCTCCAGCAGTCGAGTTTGTAAAAAGAAGAGATATCTAATGCAGCATTGTAGCCAATTTCAATGTTGTTGTTCGTCGTCAGTCCTGACCTCATGACTGAGGCGCCATCAGTCGTTCTTGTTGTGACAGAAAGGACCTGGCAGAAAAACGAGACTCGATGTTGCACGTCTTGTTTTACTTTTGCGTGTTTTGAAGCATTTTCTATAGATTTCTTTTTTAAAAACGGCACACAGAGTGAAGCTTAGACACATGTGCTGCTGACATGCGGCACAGACTCCTCCGCCTCCCTCCGTCTGTCCCGACGACCTCGGCGGCACCCCCGCGTTCTTCATCGCGTCCTGACACACGCTGTTCGACAAGAAGCAAGAGACAATCTGAAGAAGATGCGATAGCATCGCAGTTTACTCTCCCGGCTTTCTGCTACGGTGTGTGTTTGTACAGAGTGTCAGAGCACAGACGAACATCTACTGGTGAGTCACTCAGCACAAAAACTGTTTGTCTGCGTGTGTGTGTGTGTGTGTGTGTGTGTGTGTGTGCAGGTGTGTTTTCCAGTTGTCTTAATGTTGTGCTGATTTCGTGTTTGCGGAGTGGAAGTGGAGTGACCCAGTTTGTACAACCTGTGAAGATTTAATTCAGTCGGGCTGAAACATTCCTAACAGAAGCTGCGTTTCCATTACAGATGTGCGTAAATTTTCCACTAATGTCGCAAAATACACAATTTTGCAACTGCGGTGTTTCCATTAGAGGAGAAATTAAATTAAAATCAAACATGAATAAGCTTGTTCACACGATAAGTCATTTAAAAAACATGCCAGCGGCGGATTTAAACAGTTAAATGAGATATATTTATAATTCAGTCGCCAATCAGAGGAGACGTCTGCGTTTTATTCAGGCGTTGGCGCGACAAGCCCCGCCTTCATGGGAGTGGCTACATATGCGGCATTTTTCACAGATAAACTATGGATTAACACGTTGGATGATACACAACTTCTTATGAACTTTTTATGCTGTGATTGCTCTGGTGGAGCCAGCTGCAGATTATCTGGCAAAAACAAATAAAAGAAAACACACCATCATCCTAATACCACTTCCTGTTGTCTTCTTTGTCATTTCTGCTAGTTGTAACATCCGGCGGCTCATCATATGACTCCTGTGATGAGAAAAAAGTGTCTTCATTGCAGTTTTTTTTAATATATCTATTTTGATATGGCTGAAAAACAACCACATCCCAGTGCAAGAATGTTTTTATCAAAAAATGGGAGTTTTTTTTAAAAATTGGCGCATTTCTATTAAACAAATTTTAATTTGTGCAATGCTATGTCAATGGGCTCGCCTGTGGTGCTACCAACTGCACTCATTACAAATGAGCACAAAACTTTGTCAATATTCCACTAATGTTGAAAGAAATAAAAACTTTCAATTTTGATGTTTCCATTTAATAAGAAATGCAATTAAAATCACCCATGAATAAGTTTATTCATGCGATAAATCATTAAAAACATGGCACGTCATCATCCTCCAACTACTTCCTGTCTTCTTCGTCTTTGTGGTTTCTGCCAGTAGCAACATTGGTCATGTGACTCGAGTGTGTCTATTGCAGATAAACACACAATAGAAAACCAAAACGTGTTTTTTTGAAATTGCCGTGTTTCCTTTAAGCGAATTTATTTTCATAATTTAAATTTGCGCAATTTTATGGTTAATGGAAACGCAGCTACTGACTCTTCGAGCGGCTGCAAAGCGGCTTGCACCTTATCGATTAGTCTGAGATGATAGGAAATATATTTCTGTATCTTTAAAACTTTTCACACGCGTTTTTCATCCGTCTGGTTTCCAAGTTGGACACGCATGACCTAACGGTTCTTTTATTTGTCTTCTTATGACTGGGCCGAGCAACATTCCCATTTACTTTCTATCATATATTGCAAGTTTGGAAGCACTTTATAGCTCAGGATTAGGGAAATTTAAGATGGTGGCTTCAGCGTGTCAATACCTCATTTGAGATCTCAGCTTCAGTTCACACACAAATATAGCAAACATGTCCTTCTCCGTCCATGTCGTGTCCGAGGGGTGTTTCAAAACAGAGGCTCAGACCTAAACTACGTTCAAAAATGTCTGCAACATTTGTTTGGCGTGCAGTAGAAATGAAAAATCTATTGCAGGTTAAAATGCAAAGTTTCTGTGATGTAAAATGAGACAAAGAGAAATAATCAAGGTATCAGTCAGGAGAAGGCTTCCTAAAGCATTAGATGTATGTGGGGCTGGGTTATAATCAATTTTAACGTTTAATCAAATTTTTGGTTTTTGAAGATTTAATTTTTGGAAAATCTAGATTTTTTTTTCACCAATGCAATCTGGCTTTCCATAGTTTAAAGGGCGGCCATCTTGTTTTACAAGAGTGTTTTACAGTTTCCATTTATTTTTGATGTTGAATTCAGGTCAACACTATGAATTAGGCTAAGATTTTTTTCTTTATTATGAGAATAAAGTCATGCAACTACAAAGCTGAAATAATATGAGAATAATGCCACAATACTATCTGAATAAATTTGTAATTTTAGGAGAATGAAGTACTAATTTTAGAAGAACCCCAAAAGATAAATTTCTGAAGAAAACCAATATACATAATACATTTATAATGAAATGACTACCTTTCAGTTCTAGGACTTCAAAACAGGACATTATAAAAATGATCTGATTCAAATCTAACATTGTCTATAAAAATACACAACGGATTCCATATTTTATGTGCCAATACTTATTAAAAACGGAAGTAAAACCATATATGGAGGAACTAAGCACACGGACATTGTTCTTTGGTTTGCAAACATAAATCAAGCTAGCTAAAAAGTTAGTTGCGCTGACCCCAAAGCACTAAGCATTAGTTCTGCTAAAGCTAGTCTTTTCCTTCAGTTCCTGTATATTCCATTTCTGCTTATCGGTAAGCTATTTTGCATATTAACTAAATATTTAGGTTAGATCTAAATACTTACTTATAGGCTAAATATTTAGCTATAAACCAAATATTTGACTACATATTTAGCCAGTAGCTAAATATTTTGCTTATAGGTTTTAGCTAAATATTTAGCTAAATATTTTTAGCTTATTGCTATAAGCTAAATATTTAGCTTATTAAAAATATTTATTTTCAAACTAAATATTCAGATTGCTATCTGTTTAGGTTGCTAGGTAGGTAAATACCTACCTATTTAGCTATTGCTAAATATTTAGCCAGCATCCTCAAAATTAAGATAACAAGCTGAACATTTCATTTTTAGTTTAAAAATGAAATTTTTAGTTTGAAAAATATTTACCTTACCACTAAAAAATTAGTTAGCAAAGTAAATATTGAATTTGGTGTTAAATATTTAGTTTTAAAACTAAATATCTATTAGTTTTTAAACTAAATATTTAGATTGAAATCTAAATATTTAGCTCAGACAAGACATTTAGTTTGGAACTAAATATTTAGTTTGCAAACTAAATGTTTAGGTTACTAATTTGAAAGCTAAATATATAGTTTGTAAACTAAATATAGCTTCTGAATTAAATACTTAGTTTGGAACTCGGCTATTTATAAATGTATGAATAAAATGTTGAAAATGTGACTTTGAAAAATGAAAACAATTGCTGTTAATGTTTTACAGTGTAACTTTACTGTAAAAAAACAGCCTCAGTTTTCCAGTTAAGCTTCATTTTTATTTAATTAATGTCAATGTGAGATGTGTTGTGTGTTTTTCTACACAGTTTAGGTTTAAATATTGATCTAATCTGGTAAATATCTGATCATTTTTACCGTCTTCAGCTCTAGAACTGAATTTTTTCCGCCTCCTCCTCTGGTATTTTTGCGACACCCTTCAGGACGAAACCGCAGACGAGCGCTCACACGTCTTCCACGTCCCCCCGCCCTGTTTGTTAGCGTAGCAGAACCTCTCCTCCTCTCCACCTGCAGCTCAGCGCCAGGCTGAGGCCCGTCCATCCAAACCAAACCCCCGCCTGCAGATCAGCTCCCCGCGACCTCCGACCCCCCGCTGAGCAAACACATTTAGCTGTGTGCTGAAGTTACTGTGACCAACAGCGAAAAAACTTGTCGTCATGTTGTTGTTTTGTTATATTTCGACACCCATTGATTTTTTTGCTCTTTGTATTGACTTGACAATGTAATCTATTGGTGTTGACTAAAATGCCCTGGTAGCTTGTGGATTGCTAAAGTGGTCAGATAAATGTACTGTATAGCTGTACAAAGAGTGATAAAAGATGTTTTGAACCTTTTCTTTTTCTGTGGGTACAGCACTGTTAAAAAAAAATCAAAGTGGTTTTAGCCCTTGCCTGTTTTAACTTATCATTTTGTGATGGTCTGTATAACTTCTATTGTTATTTATATTATTTGAGTTGTTGCCTCTCCTGCACTGGTAAGAGACTGTAGCTCTGTGCAGGGGTTCGTACTGTAAACCTGTGTGAAGCTTTGTATTTTCCCTCTCTGGTTTTGGACTCAGTGAAAGTGTGATGTTTACATGTACAGTTTTTGAGAATATTTTGCGTTTTTTGTTTGTTTTTTGCATCTTATTCTTTCCCCCGCTCTCGCCCGCTCCTCCCATCTATCCTCCCCTCGCCCTGATCTGTGTTCATTCGCTTAGAGAGTTTTGCTTTCTGTTGTTTCACTGCATCGTGACCTCTCCGACGACTCGGTCACGCGGTCAGAGTGAGCCGTGCCCGACGGCGTTGTGGTGGCTTCCAGCATTTAAAATGGTAATATTTAAGAGAAAAAAAAAAAACACAAGGGGGAGTTTCACAACTTCTCAAAGTGGACCAGCAAAGATTTATTAAGGATTAAGATGACTTTAACAGTTTTAAACCCTGTTGTGGCCTAAACAGAGTGAGCAGTGAACGGTGGGATGTCGGTACATTTATTATTCTACTATAAGTGCTCGTATTGACTTAGTATCCTGGCGTGTTGTCGGGGAAAAACTCCTTGTTCTTAATCCGACTGGTGCCCTGAAAGGTTCACTTTGACCTGTTGTAACATCTCCTGGTAACATGAAAGCCATTCCCCTCTTCTGGCCTTTAAAGGGGAACCCATAAACCTCAGGAAATACTGATTCTCCAACTTTAGTTTTATCCACTACTTTCTTCTAAAGTGAGAGTTAAGTCTCTAAACTTAAAAACAACAACAAAAAAAAACATTAACATTTATATGAGATGTCTATTGTTTTGTACATTAATCATTGTGATTTAAAGGTGGAGCTTTTTCCAGTACCTGTGACTTAATATTTTGGGTTTTTCTTTTTGAGTGTTTATTGGTATTGATATTTATTAATATATGTGAAACTACAAAAAGAAAAAAAAAAGACAAAAGAAAAGGTTGAACCTTTTTTTCATTGGTATGTTTCATGCAAAACCGTCCAGGTGAGATTTTCTCTGCCTCTTACATATCACTAACGAGGGACCTGTGTTCGTTTGGAAATAGCGCTTTTTTTCAGTGTTGCATCAACGCTATGAAAAACTAAAAACTAAAAAAAAAAAAAAATGGATAAAAATAAAAAACAGTGAGAAAAAAACAGGAAGCAAAACAGTGGTTTACCAACTGCAGAGCTGCGAAGCTCTCCTCTTCTCCTGAGATGTCAGTAATTGAATAAAACAGTGCGATGAGCTATCAAACTGAGATTAGTGTCCTGGTTTTTATTTTCTCCTTTTTTTGTCTGCAAATATGTCTTAGGTTTTACCTACTGTCCAATGTATTATCTGCTTCCTACGCTAGAGGGCAGCAGAGAGTCAAAATCAACTGTTGCCGAGGTAACGAGCTGCCGGAAACAAGCCTAATGATAACGTGATTTATCGGTAGGTGATAATTAAAGCTTGATTATATACACGGGTAAAATAAAGACAGATAAAAGGTTGACACAACCAACAGAAATAGTTTGACTCCCTAAAGTCTGAAAGCTTATTAAGGCCATTATAGCTGAAAAAAAGAGTAAATTTTGACCAAAATGCTCAGAAAGTTTGAGATTTATATCACGAATCTTCATAAAACAAGGACATTTCAGAAAGTCAAAAATTTGATATACATTTTTAATTAATCTCTGAAATTCTGTTGAGAAAAATTGGACATTTCTGAGTTGAAAATTTGTGAGAAATTTTTTTTTAAAATTTACATTAATCTCAGAAATTGTCTAGAAAAAGCCAGAAACTTCGAGTTTGAAAAGTCAAAATTTGTGAGAAAAAGAATCAGAAAAGTGTAGACTAACATCAGGAGTTTATTTTTTTTAATAAAGAAATTTCCAAGCTCCAAAAATAAAAAATTCCATATAAATGTTTTAACTAATCTCTGAAATTTTCTTGAGAAAAATTGTAAATTTCTGAGTTTGATAGGTTGAAAATTTGGGAGAAAACAATTGAAATTTTCAAATTAATCTCAGAATTATTTTTTTTAGGAAAACCAAGAAAATTTCTGAGTTTGAAAAGTCAAAAATCTGAGAAAAAAACTTTTTTAGGCTTTTTTAAAAATATATAAATAAGGAAATTTCTGAGCTCCAAAATGTTAAAATTTTCTAGAAAAAAACTCAGAAATTGTCAGATTAACCTCAGGAATTTTCTAGAAAAAAACATTAAACTTTCCACAATCCAAAAGTCGAACATTTGATATAAAACACTGGGAAGTTTTTAGATTAAGCTCAGAAATTTTCTAGTTTCAAAAGTAAAAAGTTTTAGACTTTTGAAATTGACAATTTCCAAAAGTTGAAAATTTTTTCCAGAACATTTCTGAAATGGAGCTAAAGGAAGAAGAACTTGTAGCGTTTCGGTTCTGCTTTAGTGATCTACTTGCTTCCGGGACGGAGTGTGTTCATGTGACCCGTTTAAAGTTTCAGGAATATTTGTCACGGCGGTTTCATCTGGGTCGGTTGGCGCCTGGCAGGATTCTCAGCTGGTTCTGCAAACAGAGCTTCGTGTGAAACTGGACAATGTGTTTCCCCAGAACCGGGCCAAGATTCCCGACCAACACTGACCTCATTGCTGCATGTGGACACAGTTTATGCACTTTAGTTCATTTTTTGTCCACCAGCTCCTATAAGTAAGAGAATAAAGAGTGAAATTCCTGGTGGACTTTTTAAATTATTATTAGAGAAAAATCATTAAAAGATTTTGAGAATAAAAATTATTGTTCCTGCAACATGTAAATTTGAAACAAAAATGTTATTCTTTACAAAATTCACTGCACATTCAGCTAAAACATCTCTGTCCAGAGTCATTATTATCTACAGTAACTGTATGAAGAACTTGAACCAACATGAATTACAATGACATTTAATTTCCACTTTTAATCAATAAAGTATTTTTGAATGGAATTAAACTGAATACTTTTAATTAATCATAGACACACATGCAGAAGTAGAGCTTCTGTCCTAAATTAGAAATTAAACTAGGGCTGCGACAAACAATTATTTTAGTTATCAATTAATTTATCAGTTATACTGACGATTAATCGATTAATCAGTTTAAGAAATTTGGTATATTCTGCTGATTGTTTTGGTTTCTGCATTTCTTACACATTGGAAATACATTAAAATATGCAAAAGAACAAATAATTCAATTCCTTCTTTATATGAGAAGATAAACATTATGGGCTAAAATTCAACAACATTCCTTTAGTGTTTTATTTTTTTATATTTTGAATTGAAAATATTTATTCTTTTCTTACAATTTTGTCTTGTTTATTTAAGAATGTTGTTCTTTCAGCAAATTTCCTTTTTTTTTTTTTTAACCAAATTAGTAGACAATTATTTAAAAATGATTAATCACAATTAATCATTCCAGTCCTAAAATGAAGGGGAAACACTTATTAATCATGTTTATTGAGCAACTTTTAATAAACACGTTTCAGTGTTTACAGTTCAGCTGTGAACCGAAAACAAAATGGATTCCCTGCCTGGACTCATCTGAGTGACCTTTCACCCCGATCCTGCTTTCTGGACGTCTTTTGGGATGAGAGACAGAATTAAAGTCATATTATTTGTGACAAAACTGATGAGAATATTAGTTCCTGCATGAAAGTTTTATTTTCAGTACTTTAATGTTTTCTAGAAAGGTTTTGACTTGTCGATTCCAAAATGTTTATTCTTTATTCACCAGTAGCCCTCGTTTAGCAGAATGATTTCTAAACAACATTTAGCAAAATATAAGATGTTTCAAGGGGAAATTTTTGAGAGCATAATATTTTTAAAAAACCTAAGAAAAACAAGTGGATCGTTGTTTTTCTGTTTACAGAAGAAATATGGAACAAAAGAAACCAAAAAGAGCAGTATGCAGAAACTATTTATGTTTTATGTTGTTATATTTAGTGGGAAGGTTTAATAAAAGATTCAACCACAAGCAGTTTTTGATAGGATGTTCATGATCTTGTTGGGACAAAAACTTAAGAAAAAAAACCTTTGAACTGTAAACGAATTAAACAAACACTCTTTGCAAACACTATGTTTTTTTGGGAATGAGCCTCAGCTGAATTCTCTAAAACTGCTGCAGATGCTGGTGTTGAAATGTGTTTTTGTTGTATTTAAGACCAGAGAACTTGGCCAACAGAAGGGAACACAAACAGAAAACACAAACACGCCGCGGCGGTGTGGGGCGATAAACCGTCACGGTGCCAGCATGCAGCTTTTTCTGTGGCCCGTGGGCCCAGGCAGGTCCATCCGTCCGGCTCGTGTTGCAGATTAAATATGACCCTAAAACAGGACGACACTTTAGACCCAGAACAGGAACGAACCTTTTCACCTGAGCTTAAAATATACAATGAGTCACTGAGTCTGGTAAAGCCGAGCGCTGCATGTCTCTTTCCTCTCATCTTATCTTATCTGGGATGATTGTTCGGGCCTCGGATGTCGGACCGGGCCGGCCGGACACCTTTGGCCCAGATTCTTTTAGAGCCAACTGATGGACACAAGCAGCCTGAGCTGCAGGAAGCTGGCAAGAGCTGTTCCAGCAAATAAGGCAGGCAAAATATAATAATTTACAACTAAAAACAAATGATATGATTGAACTAAGACGTCGATAGAGAACAAAATGAGGAGTAAATTTGCACCCAAAAACAATGAAAATTTTGTTCTCCAAAAGTTGAATGTTTGTGAGAAAAAACTTTAGATTAATCTCTGAAATTTTCTAGAAAAAACTTGGAAATATCTGAGTGCAAAACATCAGAAATTTGCAAGAAAAACTCTGAAATCTTTAGATCAATCTTTGAAATTTTCTAGAAAAACAAGGACATTTCTGAGCTTGTAAAGTCAGAAATTTACTAGAAAAAGGTCAAATATTTTTGGATTTATCTCAGAAAGTTTCTAGAATTAGCTTTTTTTTTGGAAATTTAGTTTAGAAAGTCAAACATTTTTTTTACTTTTGATAACATCAGTTTGAAATGAGTTTGAAAAGTTAAAAATTTTCTACTTTTGAAACTCAGAAATTCCCCACTTTTTTTCTAGAACATTTCTGAGATTAATTTAAAAGTTGATATAGGAATACTTTCTATTCTAAGAGGAAGAACGATTCCACTGCAAAAACACAAAATCTTACCAAATATTTTGGTCAAGTTTCTAGTGCGAATATTTTAGTATACTTGAAGTAAAACAAAACTATCTTGCAGATAGTTATTTGTAAGTTATTTTTGTCTTATTTCAAGTGTACTAATATATTTGCAGTAGAAACTACACCAAATTTTTTGTGTTTTTGGAGTGTAGGAAGGTTTCACAGACACCTTAAAAACAGATGCAGCTTCTATGGAGAGAAAAATATCAGCAAAAACAAAAAGTGGTCAGTTGAAATAACAGCAAATAATACAAATTGGAGAGTAGTAGAAGAAAAAAGTGAGGAAAAGTGATCAGTTTTAGTAACTTTCCTTCTGTCCTCCATCTTTCTGTTATGAACGTTTTATAACCTAAATCAGCTTTAAACGTCTCCACAGCTCCGCCCCTGATCCGTCTGCTGAGGCTCCGTCTTCCATTAATTAACTAAACTTCACAGGCACTGGATTTTATTTAGGGCTGTCAGGGTAAATGTACATCTCACTTTGAAGATTTTTTTATTCTTAAAAAGCATTTTCTCTGTGTTTTATCCCAGAATGATGTCTGAACCGGTTCTGCAGCCAGAGCTAGAGTGCTGTTTGAGTTTCATGTTTGAACAGAGAAGTAATCTTCCGACAGGACTTTGGTCGGTCTATTCTTAGTTGTCAATGTTCATTTTGGTAAAATGTTCACTGTTTGTTGTAATTCTCAGAATAGCACATACTGAGAATCAATGATTTCATTGATTTCTTTCTGCTGCCAGTACGGAAAGATTTCTTTTAATGTTGCACAACTCTAAGTTGTATAACTCAAAACGTGCTGCTTTTCATGCAAATTAATCTTCAAGTAAAGCTTTCATATCACTGAATATTTTGGTGGGAATAATCAAAATATACAAAAATCAAATTATAGTTGTTAAATACGGGGTTAGTTTTGACACTGTTTGGATTTTTAAGTAAAGTTAAAGCTCTAAATTATTCATACCGGCTAAAATTTTAAGCAAACTGAGAACTGTCTTTCTTTCTCACAAAAGATAATAGAACAATGTAAGGTGTATTTTGTTTGGAAAATTTTGGAGTGCAAGAGGAAGAATAGCTGAAAACTTCAGTTAGATGTACAAAAAACATGTCTTGTTTAGTTATTGCAGAAGGGATTTTATAAATGTTTTTCCTAAGCAGAGAAACTTTATATCACCTTTCAGATGGAAGAAACTGAAAAACTAGTGAATGGAGATTCCTAGGTTTAGGTTTCAAAGTTTATGGATATAGAAGTCCATCTGTAAGGTCAGACACTGACGTGGGACAATTAGCCTTCCTCACAGTTTTCACTCTAATTCATCCCAAAGATGATCAAATCTGGCCTGATGATGATGGTGTGGGAGATCATGACTTAGACTACAAAAAACACAAAATCCTACCAAGTATTTTGGTGCAGTTTCTAGTGCAAATGTCTTGAAATAATACAAAAATAAGAAATAACCTTTCAGAAAGATATAGGAGCTTGTTTTATGTCAATATAATCCCTTAATATTGATCAAACAGTACAAGTTCTTTTGGCAAATTATTTCACTGATAATATTATAAAAATGTCTTGTTATAAATGAAACAATTTTCCTGTGGAACTAGAACTTGGTTGCTAGGTGACGAGCTGGGCTTTGCTGTAGTTGCTAGGTAACGGCACACTGCCAAGCCATCTATCGTAAAATAAGTTAAATAATCTGCCAGTGGAACTAAAACTTTTCCATCAATATTTGAAAAGTTACTTGTAAGTTATTTTTGTCTTATTTAAAGACAAAACAAATTTGTCTTGATTTTTTTTGTCTAGAAACTAGACAAATACTTAGTAGGATTTTCTGTTTTGCAGTGTGTGTATTGACCACTTTGTATAATTAAAAACAATGAGGGACTTAAAGACATCTGGGTCCAGTAAGCACCTTGTTATTTGGTTGAAGTTAGTCTCCATGACGTCTTCCTCAAGCTGCTGACCCACATTAAAGCTAAACCGAGACGTTGCATAAACTGCATTAGAGCTTGAATTAATCGTTTCTAATCATGTCAGCGTTATAAACAGATTAAGTCCATTGTTGAGTCACCTGTGTTCTCTCTAGGTTATATAAGCCAAAACGTTGAGTGAGGAAAATGTGATGTTTACTGAAAACATTAAGTTATTGTTTTGTTCTTACTATATAAAGGTTAACAGATAAAAAAAAAAGTGGTGGACAAAAAAAGCGGTGATTAGAATATAGTTTTATTGTCAGTTGTAATTTATTACAACATATTCATAAAAAATGATTTTACATAAGAGCTTTTTTAGAACTTTTGGTCAATATATAAACATACTATATACAGGCAAAAAGGACAGGGTGAGGAAACCCCATCAACACGACCACCATCGTTACATCTCCATTGCTGGACTATGTGAGAGGTGGCAAGTGGATGGTGAGGAAGGTGAAGGAGGAGGAGGAGGAAGGTTGAGGACTAGGAGGAAGTTGGTGGGGGGGACATAGGTTCATATTTTCCACCGTCGCTGCTTTCGCTGAGTTTTCTGGTCCGAACCATTTCCTTGGCGATGCAGGTCACCTGTCCGTTGGCTAAGGTGTAACCGTTCCTGCAACACAAACAAACCTTTAGTTCACCATCAGACAGCATAAATGCTCCCATCCTGCAAAAACACAAAGTCTTACCAAGTATTTCTGGTCTAGTTTCTAGTACAAATATCTTAGTAAACTTGAAATAAGACAAAACTAGTTTACAAGTAACTTTTCTGCAAGATATCGGAGCTTCTTTTAAGTAAATACTTTCTTAATATTGATGGAAACATGCTAGTTTCCATCAATATTACATGAGGAGAAATGTATTGTAAATGGCCCTAGTATTTTTTCATCTATATTAAGGAATTATTTACTCAAACTTTCAAATTCAAAAAACTTTATTGATCCCAAAGGGAGGTTAAATGTTGTTGTAACTCATTAATTCAAATTCTTTAAAGAGTTGATGTAGATAATTTAATATTGATGAAAAAGTATCAGTTCCAATGGCAGACTATGTCACTTATTTCATGATGTACTGCAGGGCACTGCACTGTTACCTAGCAACCCCAGCCAAGTCCAGCCCATCACCTAGCAACCCAGTTCTACTTCTACTGACAGATTATTTCACTTATGCATGTTTCCCATGAGATGAGATAATCTGGCAGTGGAACTAGTACTTTTTCATTGATATTAAAGTATTATTTACTGAAAACAAACTCCTATTTCTTGCTTAAAAGTTACTTGTTACTTTTATCTGATTTCATGTGTTGTGGTGAAAAGTAGACCAAAAATACTTGGTCAGATTTGATGTTTTTTGCAGTGTAAGGTGACTACATCTGTGTAAGTCACTCACTTTTGATTTTCAGATCCGTTTTGCATAGCGAGCTGGTTCTGCTTTGCAAAGAAGAACGAAGTCCACCAGTGACCGGAGTCTTGCCTCGGAAGTGCTACGAAGAACGAACGTTTATTTTTTAATTGTGATTCATTAAGACGCCATTTTGAATATGTTTCAGCAATATGCTGCTTTCCATACCTGGATGGTGTGGAATAACCTCCCCAGTGTACTCGGCGCTCCCACAAGAGCTGCTGCTGGAGTTGGACCCCAGACGTCCTTTTGGAAAGAAATGGTAACGTTAAATTTTTGTATACTTATCCAAAGATAAAAAGCATTATATACGCATTACTTACTTCTATAGTAGTCATGTGTGGCGACGAGAGAACCACTTGATGGAATTGATGCCATTTTCTCCGACTTTAAGTGGAAAATAACCTAAAGAGGAAAACAGACATGTCAAACTCAATCATTTAGCGTCCATCTTGGAGCCTGTTCAGTTTAATGTTCAGTTTAAATTAACAACCTCGACCCAGTTATGTTCATGGAGTTAAAAAACGGTAACAGTTGGCTCCGAGTGTCAGGTTTCCCCAAACTCAAATTACAAGAATGTATGGGAGAACGTGCCCATGCATACAGCAGGCTGGTGTGCATGCACTGGCTGCATGACACACTGACTGTATTCAGACTCAACTTCCAACGTCATAAAAGACATATAAATCCTTATTTTCTACGATACAATTTAAAAATGTGTATTATTGTGCAGAGACCAGAACCAGCTCAAGGCTGTACAGCTTAACTGTCTGAACAGCAGATGGCTTATAGGGATTTCACTGACCTATGCCAACACTGCATGGCCTATAAGCACAATCTAAAAGAAAATAATGTCAATTTTGCTACAATTCCTTAATTTATTTATTCAGGATTAATTACCAAGGTGTAGAATTTAGATTTTTTTTTTTCCTCATGCAAAACAGTAAAAAAAAAAAAAAAAATAAAAATAATCATAAACATGATAATTATACTCTAGAATAATTATTTTAACTTACCTTTGGAATGGGTGGATGATGCTTGCACCTGGTGCGGATGGCTTGCAGTAGAAGAGGGGGTAGATGCAGGCTAACTATGGTCCATTTGTGGACGAACAACCTGTGTGGACCGGTGTGGATCACTGCACTGCTGTGGTCACATTGACTGGCCCACGAACGGCTTTTATAGAAGCAGGCGCGTTTGTCCTCGGCTCGTGGGCGGGGCTTGAAACTTGAGGACGGGAACGTGCTACCCCGTGGTCCGACCGTGACACGCAGAAGGTGGCCACGGTGACACCTGTGCGCTTAGGGAGATTACACAGGCTTTACTTAACCCGGTGGCAACCAGCGCAGGACTTATCCCCGTCCCTGTTCTGAACCCAGACAGAACCAGAAAAGTAGTCATGCACAGAAATGGGCGCCGGCTGGTGAAGAAATCCCTCAATACAGGATCTCTAAAGGAAATAAGTCCAACCAGAACCAATACAAAGTAGTGTGAGTTCCATATTGACCGTTCCGACACGGATCCCTGGTGGTCTAGTGGTTAGGATTCGGCGCTCTCACCGCCGCGGCCCGGGTTCGATTCCCGGTCAGGGAACTTAAATTTTGTAAATTCAGAAAGTATTAGCAGCAAATATTAGCAAATACAGCTAGTCATAAGCGATATGAATTCTACAGAAATACATATGTGTTAAATTATAAGTTAAATATGACCTAAATATAAAATAAATTAGAATTCCTTTTGCATTTTGTTATTGAGCCCTTAAAAGGCTGCTGCACAGATAATTGATCCGAATGAGCTTATTTTATATATAATTTTCTATTTATAACGAATGAAAATAAGTTTCTCCCTTTTTAAGACCTGGGACATGTCAACATTTGTACATTTAAAATTTACATATTGTTTATTTAAGCTTCAGGAACTGTAGAAAAGAAAGTAAAGAGCACTTGTAAGCTGACCTAATTAAAAACCAACTATATAAAATAAAAACGAGTTATCTAGCGCCACCCAAAGGTACATATGGGATATGTCACTTATGACGTTTCTCAATTACGTACATGTATTGTTTCCACTGGACTTAATCATATAAATCATTACTGTTAAAAATATAATAAATTTTAATTAGAAAATTATATTGATACATCATTGTTATTACTGTGCACAGATTTAATTATCTTAAAGTTAAAAATGAAGTAAAAAGAGAAAGGTACATGAAATCAGCCACCTAATGTTTGCTTTTCCACTTTTATTAAACAATTGCAGTTTTATTAACCTTTTTTATTTACAAATTATAAAACGAAAAAAAGCTCCATTTCCTGTCAGATTACATATAAAATAATATATTGGAGCTCTATTTCTAGGCTACTTTAGCTATGTTTATGTCCATTTCCAAATTCATAGAAGTCAACAAACGAAGACGTTGAATGTATTCTAAAGCCTTTACTTGAAAAAATCTGACATTACAAAAATACCTTGTAGTACATCTGATTTCAGAATATGGAGATATAAGCATGTCAAAAACAACCAGCATATTAAAATGAACAAATTTTATCACGTTATGAAACATTCAAAGGTTTAAATACATCTAAATTATTTTACTTAGACAACTTATTAATCTGCATCAACAAAGAAACAAAAAAAACAAACATACATATTGATGAGGGAGAGAATTCCCACTTCTTGAGCTTTGAGAAATTTTTGTGATTTGCATAAAATTGATTCATCTCAGGTTTGGTTGCGTGAGGATCTTCTTTCAAATCCAGACGCCTCTTCACTGTTTGACACGCCTCCAGTCACTTTATCCTTTTAATGCAGAAATAACTGATCATAACTTACCCAATATAAACCATATATTGTGCTTTTTATGTTTGTTTAACATTAACACTCACCTTCACACTGCCAACAAGTTCTTCAATAGACTTGAATGTGGATGAATGCCTAAAAATAAATATTAACAATTAAACACTCCATTAAATACTAACTTGTTTTTAAATATATTGTGATGTTTTACCTCATAGATGGCACACTAATGGTGTGGCTCAGGGTCCTGAGTGGAAAAAAAAGATGATATAATTATAAAATGTTTGAAGGTAAATTGTAAATTTTAAGGTGGAAAACTGCTTTTCATTTACATGATGCTTTGAATTATCACATATTTAGGTTTTAACTGAGCAGAATGTAACAAATATGATCCAGAAACATATTATGGGCAGTTACGAACAAAGTAGCATTTCTTTCTTTATTTACTTCCTAAAATGAAGACGTTTTGAAGCTCAGATCTTACCGTGGCGGGCTTGGAAGAGGCAAGGCTCTGTTGAGTTTGCAGCATAAATGAGAAAAGAAAATGCAAAACAATGTTATTGGATTACAGTTTGAATATTCTTTAAAAACGATAAGGTGATGCTCCAACTGCAAGGTTATAAAGAGGTTAGTGGTCTCTGGACAGCATAAAAAAGAGCTAAAATAAAAATATAAAAAATGTCCCATTTAATATTTAATTAAAAATACTTTATTGATCCCAAAGGGAAATAAAATAAACCCACTTCTGTGCATCTTACGTCATTAAGATCCAACTTGGCATGTTTGTGGTTCTTTCTTCAAAACAGACTCAGTGGTTTCACACTAAATTTGAAGCTGATGTCTCCAAACCAAATACCAAATTTTAACGTCACAAGATGCTCATTTTAATATTTTTTGTTTTGAAATGCTCATAAACGTAGCAATCCATTCTCCTATTATTACTCTATTTGAGAGGTGGGTAAAGTACTCAAGTAGGAGTAGCACTACCTCAACATATTTCTAGTAAATTATACTCAAGTGTAAAAAGGTATTTGGTAAAAAGTCTACTCAAGTACTGAGTAACTGAACAAATCAAAACATGTTTGTCATTCAGTGGGCAGAAAAATCCAGAAATTTTACTCAAGAGCAAAAATACTTAGTTATTCAAGTAAAAGTAAAAAGTACAGTGTAGTAAAATACATCTTTTCAAAAAAAGTTACTCAAGTAAATGTAATTAAGTGTAACTAGTTACTACCCAGCTTTGCTCTATTCTGGTAATTTGACTTGACTCTTGTATTATTTCAATATTCTTCTCACTTTTGTGATTAATTTAGTCTGTTTTTGTAGCATTTGTTTTTCCTCCTTACACTTTTAGCTTAAGTTATCTATGAAAGTTTTACTTCTACATTATTATTTTTGTTGCAACCCAAAGTGGGCTACTGCCAGACATCCACAGACCAGCGCCAGAAGGGACAGCCTGCCGGACTGACCTCAGATTGACCTTTGGTGGATTGAACTGAGGAGACCTGAGCAAAGGTTTTGCTGTAGCTCAGTGGAAGGAAAAGGTAATTAGGTGGTTTTGACTCCATCTTCCCCCATCACATCCACAGAAACCCTCTGGATAAACCAACCTGTCTACTGGTACGAATGGGACTTTTAGTGTAAAAAGCTATATTTGTGCTTTTTAAAGGTCAACCTATTTACATTTTATAGTTTTAGAGCTGAAATGTGGTTGTAGCTGTAGTTTGGAGCTGGATTGTGAAGACCGAAAGCATTTTAGTTCCCAAATTTCTCAATCTTAGAACAGCAAACTTTTTCTTTGGACTTCAGAGACAAACTCCAGATAAATTTGAGGTTTTGATTAGATGATAGCATTTTAAAAGTTAATTATAATATTGTAGACGTAGTAGTGGCTAATCAACTGATAAGGCCCAAAATCTGGGTGTAGTGATGGGCTCAGACACATAATGTCTTTATGTGAACATTCAGAGTCACATAAAGACAGTTACAAAGTCGGCCTTCTATCACCTGAAGAACATTTCCAGAATTAGAGGACTAATGTTTGAGCGAGATCTAAAGAAACTCATTTATTACTGCAACACAAGTCACAGGTCTGCCTAACAAATTAATCTGATCCAGAACACTGCTGCTGGGTTTCTGACTAAAACCAGGAAGTTAGAGCACATCACTCCAGTTCTACAGTCCTTACACTCACAGAATAGACTATAAAATACCATTGGTTTATAAATCACTTAACGATTTAGCACCACAATACATTAAAGATCTGCTGTTGTCATAGCAACCTTCCAGACCCCTCTCTCTCAGATCTTCTGGTTCTGCTCTGCCTCCCCAGAACCAGAACCAAACATGGAGAAGCATTCAGCTTCTATGGACCACAAATCTGGAACCAACTTCCAGAAAACTGCGAAACAGCCTAAACACCGAGTTCTTTTAAATCCAGGCTAAACCCCACCTGTTTAGAGTTGATTTGAAACCATAATAAATTGAACATTAATCAACATATTTGATGTGTATTGATGACGGCACTTGACAAAATGTAATGTCTGTTGCTTGTTTAATTGGTTACTGTGTGAAGTTTTTATGGTTTAAAGCACTTTGAACTGCCTTGTTGCTGAAATGTACAAATAAACTATTAATTCATTCATCACAGTTACTAATATGTAAAAAATAAATAAACAAAGCACGCCCAGCCTGGCGGGGGGGACAAGTAAAGCCTGGCAGCCCACCAGGCTTATAATGCATTGAGAGAAACAGCTTGTAGAATAATACATTTCAGCATTTGTTTGGTATGAAAATTACATGACTATTTATAACTAAACTATTTATTGGAAGGTTTCTCTTCCAATAAATAGAAGAGTGGGCTGACCTCATCTGCGCCAGCCTTCTGGTGATGGCCACGCTCACGTTGGACAGAGCAGCTGATGTCACCTGGCCGGCTTGAGACAGACCGTCTCGTGTCCTCACGTATCTGCACATAATAAATTAAATCAGTCAGTGTGATAAAACGAAGCTCTGTGGGTTTTCGAATGTTTAACAGCAGCAACCAGTAAACAGAAGGCAAACACTGTAAACAGACAAAACTGTTCTCTAGTAAAAGGAAAAGTACCTCATGAACATTTTAACTCGAGTAAAACCACATACTTGCTTTTAAAAATACTTAAAGTATTGAACGTGGAAGTATTTGTTGAATGTATTCCCTAATAAAATGGTCTAGAATATCATCAAGTCTGACTATATGTACGGTATCTTTTCTTGAATACATTAATGCTGCAGCTAATGCATGTTTCTACTGTGACAGTTTTCACTTGATTCTGTGCATCAGAAATGCAGTTAAATGTTAGAAGAAGAAAGAGGAATAACTATTCCTTTGAACATTTTTGTTTAAAACAAAAGTAAAACCAATGCGATATTTTAACTGCAGTAAAACCAGTCAAATAAAAGTTGTCTGATCATTTTCACTGACATTTCAACTCCAGTTTGCCATCAACTCCACAGTTTAAATAAAATACTGTATATTAAACCTTAATGGGTCAGTAATTAATATTTTAATTTCCCAGAACCATTTGCAAAACTTGGACCCATATTTTGAAGTAGTTAACTCGAAAGTAAGTAAGTAAGTCATTAATTACTTTAAAACAAATAACGCAATGTGACATGAATGAAACTCCACATACTTCTGTGAACATATTACAAAATATAATTGAGCTGAAAGTATAGATAATGTAAAATGAAGTAGAGTAAAAGTAAAAAGTTACTCAAACCTACTTAAAACTGCAGTATGTAACTTTTACAATATATATTTTTTGACATACTTGTTGAAACTGTTGTGATGTCAGTATGTTTGACACAAGTAATCTGTGACAAAAAAAATTATTTAATTCCTCTGCCTTCTCCCAGTGCTATCTAGAAACAACCAATCAGAGCTAGGAGGCGGGTCTTAGAGCTGTCAATCATGTCTGTGTGCACCATGTGCAACAGAGTCTGTTGTCAATGCTGAGGTTAGTTAGCATAGCCACCGATGTTAGTGGATAAACAGTTTTCCTGTAATGGTAAATAGCTTCTCCACCATCAGCACATTTAGCAGCGGGTTCACAAGTTGATTGACAGCACCGAGACCCTCCTACTGGCTCTGATTGGTGGGAAAGTAGAGGAGCTTGATTTTTCACAGATTATCTGTCTCATACCATCATAACTTGGTGATAGTTTTAACAAATATGCAAAAAACATTTCTTTATATAAAAGTTACGTTCTCCAGCTCCAAGTAAAGTGTAGATATATTAAAATTTGATTTAAGTACAGTAACAAAGTACTTGTACTCCGCTACATCTCACCGCTAGGTACAAAAGACACTCGTAAACAACAATAAGCTTCATGTGCGTCAGCTGTCCATCTGGCTGCAGCAGATCCTTCCTCCTCTGTTTAATACAAACACTTGAGGCTCGTCATGTGCTAAGTCAGGTTGTGGGGCTATTATCAGGGCACCAATCCTATTTGACCCGGAAAATCCCATCAGTCGGCTCTTAGAAGTGATCCCTTTTGAGGAAACATGCACAGAAATAAACGCCGAAGAGATCCAGCTGTTTTAAAAAGTGAATATATTTCTGGGGATGATTAATTTGTGATTATATGGACTCACACGCTGGAGTTGCTGATGTCCTCCAGAGTGGCAGAGGCTGTGAGATATCTGAAATGACAGGACATGCAGAGGTCGGTAGATTAGTGTGCTGACTTAAGAGAGCAGCCCTGATCATTGCCAGGTTGCCACTTTTGGTTATGTAACCATAGCTGCATTTCCATTGTCCATAAAATTGCACAATCTGACATTTTGATAATAATTTTGCTTAATGGAAACATGGCAATACTGATTTTTTGATAAGTTTTGGTGCTAGAATGAGGTGGTTTTTGAGCCATATCAAAATTGGTTTATTTCGCAAAACTGAAATAAAAACATTTTTGGCAACAACCGGATGATAATCCAGGCACAAACCATGAAGTAGAACAACAGGAAGTGATTGGAGGATGATTAAGCAGCACATTTTTTAATGACTTACAGCATGAGCAAACTTATTCACATGTTATTTTAATCATGTTTCTGATTTTAATTGCGAAACTGTTTTTCCAACAACATTTTGCGTACGTTTGGAATGGAAATTCAGCTTCTGTCATGATAAAACAATGAATAATAAAACTGGCTCTATGGTACAGCCACACCTCAAATGACTGAAAACTTCACTGATTTTTTTATATAAATCTTTGTTTCTGTGTTTGTGAAAGTGTGGGTGAACGTACGGAGCTGAGGTCTGGACTTCCTGCCAACCTTTGGAGAGATTCTGCTTCACGTTACTGAGCGGACTCATCCCCAGCTGCCTCCTGATGTCTGCTGCATACTTCTCTTTTGCCAAAAGGACTTGCCTCAACGTCTGAATCTCATCCTCCGTCTATGCAGGAGGAAAGAACAATAATTCAGATGGGGGGAAAATCTTTTTTTTCTGTCCTTGCTTGCCTTTGAATTGTGTTGCATTACCTTTGTAAGCTCAAAACGCAGCATGTCCCAGTCATCCTCTCTTAGATTTGTGTGTGAACATCCATTCCCTGTAATTCTTGTGGAGAAGTTCAGCGATGAAGACGTCCCATTAAAAACTTAAAGGAAATATCAAATTAGACTGATGTGAATCAGGAAGGAAAAGTGAAGAATATAGATTAAGATTCAGCTGTAATGAGTTCAAAATTACAATGTGTTTAAGAATGAGTATTTATATATTAAATAAATGTTCAAGAGGGGTTTGAGAAAATTTTAAAAAAAGTTACTGACCTATCAGGGGATAGATTAGTGATTAGTTACTTAAAGTAATAGTCAGTAAAAGACAGTCATTAATAGTCAGTTAAATCTTTATAGCTTTACAGGTTTATAATAATTTCCTTTTTTAAATAACTACCATAGATACATTGCTGCAAGGAAAAATTAAGCCTTTACTACTCAGAAATTAAAATAGAAGATACCGTGTATAAAAATAGAAAACGACACAAAAGGAAAAAATAAAATTCTACTGAATATTATTTCAGATCCACATATGAAAGACTAATTCGAAAAAAATGTTCTGTTTAAATAAATTAATATAAAAATAATTATATTATAGCAACATTTTTCCTAAGGTTTTGGCTTCAAGAATCACATTCTGTTTGTCTTGAATTTAAAGGATATTTCTATCCTAATGACACCTAAACTACTTTCTTTAATCAAGAATTCACATTTGAGACGACGATTTCGACTCACAGTTGTAATTTTAGCAATAAATATAGATTTATATGAAAGTTGCATGTTATTATTCGCTGTAGTGTTAAACATGTCGGAGCTGCTATCCTCGGTGCTGAACTTCTCCCTCACTTTCTGCTCACCGGCTAACAGGCTAGCCGGCTAACGGCTAACCTGTTGCGCCCAATGCTAACGTCAGCATAAAGTCACCAAAACTAGCAAACGAATAAAAAAAACTCGTCATTAACCCTATAACACCAACCAAAAGCAGACATATAATAAAAATGCAATACTGTATGATCAATGCGAGTTGGTCTTACCTTGTCGGCTCATCGCTGCTTTGTTCACTTCGAAGTGTTTAAATAAGCTAACCGCTGCCAAATGTCTCCATCCAGTTAGCTGAGCTCAGAGAATAGCAGGGGGCAGTCTGAGCACTTAGGCTATTACTGGTTTCACTCTCTCTCGGTAATCTCGGTAATTGACAACAGCAGGTTATAAAGAGATCACTATAAACTCATGCCAGCTTCAGGTATCTCTGTTTCTCATCTGAAAGTCATATGGAGTTGGTAGATGAAATATATGAAGTTATATTTAGAATGACACAAACTAAAGATTAGGTTTATGTGGACACCTGCTCATAAAGATACAGATATGATATGGCAGATCATTTAGCTAGGGTGTCTTTAAAACAAAGTACAATTATGGAAATAGCGTATTGTAAATCTGAAATAAAATCAATTATTAAGAGCAAAATTAAATCTGAATGGCAACAATTGTGGGAGGAAGGAACTAAAGGACCTGAGTGAAGTTGGCCCCCCACCTTCTTCAAATCAGACAAAATTGGTGTCAACGTTTGTGTTGCGTTTGTGCAGCAAAAATTTCCGTTTGTGCTGCTTTGGGTTTGAAGATATTAATGAAAGGTTAAAGGTCAAAAGGTCAACCAGCCACCCCACTTAAAATTATAGCGGCACAAACGAAAATTTTTGTTGCACAAACCAGCACAAACGTAGTCGAGTTAATTGACACCCATTTCATCTGATTTGAAGAAGGTGGGGGGGCTGGTTGACCTTTAAAAACATTTCTTTATATCTTTAAAATGATAGCAGCACAAACGAAAAAATTTTTCTGCACAAACCAGCACAAATGCAGCACAAACGTTTGACACCAATTTTGTCTGATTTGAAGAAGGTGGGGGGGGGCAACTTCACTCAGGTAACTAAAGGTCGTCATTTATTTCATATACAAAAGAAAGTAGGGAATATGGAAATAATAGGAGAAAATTGAAAAGAACAAATAGTAATGACAAGATTGCGGCTTGGACATACTGGATTAAATAAAACTTTACATTTGATATGTAAACATCCAACAGGTAGTTGTGAGTGTGGTAAGGATATGGAAACAGTAGAACAAGTAATAATTCATTGTGAAAAATATACAGTAAGTAGAGAGAAGCTAAAACAAGAAATTAGGAAATTTGATATAGAGACATTAAACTTAGTAAGATATTAATTAAACATAAAATTAATAAAGCAGTTATTACATTTTTGAAGGAAACAGGATTAAACAGAATTTAGATGTGAACACTCTTGGCATCGTTGAAACTGAATACAAACTCTTTAAAATATAAATGGTTATCAAATAGATATTTAAGTATAAAAAACACAACATTTGACTATCTTTTGCTTCACTTTATTTTTTAAGCATATTTGGCATATATTTGCCAACACTAATACGCACGGCAGTGTTTTCATAATCATAAAGGAACAACAGAAACAAATAAGAGAGATGTTGTAATCAAAAATATTTTCAGTCCTGTTTCATTTTTAGTTCAGCATTGAACAGTTTATTTTCTGCAGTTTTCCAGAAAAATTAAAGCTAAAGACAAGGAAAAACTGTATCACTATGTTATTTATGCACAAATGCCTCAGTGAAAACACAAAAACGTGATTATTCCACGACAAACATGAACATAATGAAAGAAATCCAATAACTTAAACATATTCATATTTAATTTGACCCTAGTTATATCACAGCCCAGATAAATTCAGTTATTGAAAGTTGGTGGAAAGAAATCCGTGATTTCATCATGTTTGGGATTTTTGCAGCATTCCCTTTTCCTGAGCAAGTTTGTGGTGACAGTGGAAACAAACAACCTTCTTTTAACAAGAACTCAGCTCAGCAGGAGCTGCTGTTCAAGAGATTAAAAAACAGTACACTTATTCAAAAGTGGCTTTTACTGTAGGTTAGACACAATTTATTTGATCAGAAAAATGAAAAATAGCCTCTTAGTAATGACATTTAAGTTGATATTTAAATTTAGCTTGGTTTTTATTTGCCTCTGCTTGACCATTATATGTTAATTTTTTTTCTCACATTATTGTCATTTACTTGAATTTAATTTCACTAAACTGTTTTATTCCTTTTAGTTTCAGCCCCTTGGGTATTAATAATAAATGTAGCTTGGTTTTATAAACTTATTCTAAGGATGACAAGCGAGACAAAAACCATCTACTGGTTAAATTTGCTGCAAAACATTTGATGATTAGCACAGAGCATCTTCATTGACTAAACACAAATCACAATTGTATTTACAAATAAAATTACTTGAATCTGACTATTTAATGTCACTGTATAAATATATTTGTCTCCATCTGGTGGTAAAAATCACATCTACATAAGGAGCAGCTTCTGTAAAAAGCTGCACCGAAGCATAATATAAATAAATTATAATTCTGATGATGATAAGAAACTTGTTTTATGCTGCGCATATTCTACTTGTTATTGTTAATATATAAATAATGATGATAAAGTATTGTTAAAGTATCACATGAAAAGGAAGTTTAGTACATTAATTGCTTAGATGGTAAAAAATGACAAAACTTTACATTATTAATACTGACCCATTTGTTTTCCACTTTGTTTTTTTACTATATTTTTATGAGAATATTAATAATCACTTTATTTCCTGCCAACTATTAAAATATTGGCTTTTTAAAAAAAAAAAAAAAGATGAAGACATGAGTCAAAATGTTGAGGAACATTTATTCAACAACAGCAAATCAGATCAATGATCCACTTGTTTTCTTCCAGACACACAGTTACCATGCTACAACATAAATGTTTATACTTTATATGGGCTGAGTGTATGTACAGGCAGCTCCAACCATTAACCCATCCCTTACTGGGTTTAATGGTTACATTACAACACCATACCATTTAAAATGACTGGGAGTCCTCCTTTAAAACATAACGGAATATGAAATAAATAAAAAATTCAAAAATGCATCATATAACCATTTCACTATAGTTACACTATATACTATTTTTTGGAGTCATTTCCTGATCCATTATAGTTTTTTTCAACACACAGTGCATTCAGCTGAAAACATTTACAGTAGCGTTTTTCAGTATCTTAATGAAAAAGCCATGACAGGAACATCTATGTTGCATCGAGGGGTTACAGGAAACATCATACGAGGGCCACAGAGGTCAACATCCATACCATTAATAGCAGAGGGGTGGGCTACGGGGGCTCACCAATTGTAAACCATTTAAACACATCAGTTGTAGTCATGAAGCTGCAAAAGTAGCAAAGATTAATATGTGGTAAAATATGCAGTACGAGAAAACGTTTGTTTTTTTCTCAGAGATGCTTTTCGCAGATTCAGAAAGTCAACAATGAAGAACGATCACAGCATCGGACAGAATATCAGGCTCATCAGATTTAAACTCAATGTCACCCAGGAAGAGGGGGACGCGCAATGTTTGGTGTAAAGAGGAAAAAGAAAATCATGTGATGCCGTCAACCAGCTGCATAAACTGGAGCTGCTTGGATTAAATCAGCACAATAAAATTAAACTAAATTAACCAGAATTAGGTGCAGCTTAATGCCATAAAATAAAGATATTTTATGGCATTAAAATAGAGTATTTTAATGCCATAAAATACTATTTCTGCATTAAAATAATACAACAGAATAATATTGCATTATTTCAATGCAACATTTTAAAAATTAATTACAATTATTTTCAAATATTTATTTTAAATGAAATATAATAAATTGTTTTATTCAAAATAAAATAATTTTTTTAAAAGTAATTTAAAATAAAAATATTTGCATTTATTTTATTTTAAACATTTTATCTTAAATAAAATCAATTAAAAATAGCTTGAATGAGATCAAGTGTGACAAAACTGAGATATTGTTGAATAATAACAATAAAATAAAATAAGCTCAAATAAAATAACTGTTTTGATGAGATGAAGCTTTACATAGCCAAACTTATATTAACACTATAAAATAAAGTAAAATAAAATAAAAATATAAAAATAGATGAAGCTTGACAAAATGAGGTTAGTATTGCACAATAAAACTCAAATAAAATAAAATAAAATAAAAACAAAAACTACTGGATAGGATTAATTTTTAATAAGTATACTGTGCTTAGAGCAAAAATAGAAATAAAATCAACTTGAATTATCTTCAGTTTAACAAAGTTAAGCTCCTTGGCTTTATGCAATAAAATAAAATAAAATCAGTTTGAATGAGATGAATCCTAAAGTTAACCTTAATGTTGCAAGATAAAAAAATAAAACCAGGTTGAATTAGATGAAGCTTGGCAAAGCTGAGCTTATTTCACACAAAAAAAAGCAGCTTGAATTATGCACAGCTTAACAAAGTTAAGCTCCTTGGCTATATGCAATAAAAATAAAACCAGCTTGGATGAAGTGAAACTAAATCAACCTGAGCTCCTCGAAGAAAAGTTGTTTTGTGTGAGATTCCTTCTAATTGTTGCATCCAGAGTTCATGTCAATGTTAAGCTGCTGATATGAAAATATGAGATTTATAATGTAACATGGACCAAATCCATTATAGGAGCTTGCTTCAAAATAATCACAATACCTGCTGCGGTGAGGCGCAGAAAGCAAACCTTTCCCTGTTGCATGTAGAGGGATATGAAGCTAAATTGAACCCCGGCTGGTATTTATGAACGCCTATCCACGAATAAAGCTGGGCGCCTTAACGACTTGGATCAAAATCATTCAGGAAGGAACACAGAAGAGACGAACAGAAAACAGTGTCAGAGCTCTTTTTGTGCCGAAAACAAAATCGATCTCAAATTAGAAGTTAAAAGTGCAAATGTGGGGACAAACCAGTCTTCTAACGTTTAATGATGGCACTGACTGCCTGAACCTTCATGCATGTTTCCAACCATCCCTTATGAGCCGTGGCTCTCCGCTCCTTCAGCAGAAAATATCTCGTAAACTTTACCTCCTTCTCCTCCTCCTGGTGAGCTGTGCTCATTTTAACATCACTGCACATATGTTATGAGTCTTGCTAATAAGTAAAACTGTTGCCAAGGCATAAAGAAATTGTAGGGACAATGTTTTCGACACAGTGCATGCTACACCATGATGCAGACGATGGGAAACGGAGGGAACAGGGATCTGTGTGGTTAAAGTGCAGAAGAAGAACCCAAAGGGAAACAGTTTGGTTGTTTCTCTTTCCTTCTTGCACGTGGGGAAAGCATGATGAGGGAAGGAGGGGAGTGGATGTGACTTCATTAGTTCATTTGAAAGGCCATGCTGACAAGTCCACTCTCCTCTGCATGGCTCTTCTGACGTGGAAGGATGGGTTTGCCTTTTTCTTTCTTCTCACGGAGGTGGAGCAGGGAAGCAGGCAGGATCCCGTTCTGAGACTGACGGGAGCGGAGGGGTTAGTTGAAGCCGGTGTCGGTGTGGTAGGAGTAGTGCCCATCCGATGTTAGCTGAGTCGTCTCTGTTGCCGACGGCTGCAGCACTATGGGCTCCCCAGCAGCCTCTGTTTGAGAAACAAAAACTTCATTTCAATACACACTTCCCACAAGTCTGAACCGGAAGTGATCCACGCCATCTTGATAGGCAAACACAGCGCAAAGCATAGATGAGCCATGGCTTCGAGACCAACAAAATGAAAATATATTAACACTCTTGACCAACGAGAAAGCGAAATATATATTAACAAAATGGCTGCTGTCGGGATCAATCCATACAAGACAGAGAGTGGAAACATGTCACACCATGTGG
Source organism: Alfaro cultratus (assembly GCA_903066825.1). Taxonomy (NCBI): domain Eukaryota; kingdom Metazoa; phylum Chordata; class Actinopteri; order Cyprinodontiformes; family Poeciliidae; genus Alfaro; species Alfaro cultratus. Next base: position 27,357 of record CAEFZX010016160.1, on the reverse strand, counting down.
ACAAGCTGTCTCCGATCTCTCTACTACTTCGTGAACACAGAGTACTACACCATGGAGGAGTTCTGTGACCTCAAATCTATGCAAAACGCCATACAATTGGTGTTTAAAAGGGTTTGTAAAGGACATACAAACTCTTCCTGTAAATAACAAGGTTCTGGTTCTGGCACAGCAGGTCTGTAATAACACACATAGGGTACATGTCCATCTTGCAGATAAAAGCTACATTAGCTAAGCTAATTTTTCTAGTTCGGCAGTAAATATCACTAAGATTTATCTTAGTATTACACAGAGGTGGGCAGAGTACTCAAAAATTGTAATCAAGTAATGTACTTATATATAAGTTATATAGGAATGAGACGAGAGCTAGCTCTAAGTTTGTGGCTTGTTTAATGTTGTCATAGCAACTCCATAGCAACTCCCATGACAGTTAGTTACGCTTCCTACCAAGATGGCTATTAGCTACAAAATTGACGTCACATGAGAACTTTGTATAACTTAAATAGAAACGAGGCGAAAGCTAATTCTAAGGTTGTCATAGCAACTCCATAGCAACTGGCAACTAAGATGGTTGTTAGTTACAAAGTTCATAGAAGTGTGATGCAACATGAGAACTACAGTATACCTGGCTATTCCAATCCCAACAGAGCCGGCCCTCGAGGACCGACTTTGGGCACCCTGGGCTACACAAAACATGTTCAATACATTTTGTGCACAAAATCATTCTTAGATAATGATCATTTAGTACATTTTGAGCTCCTTTCAGAATAAGTTGTTTTAGAACCTACAATGGCTGCAAACACATGCGCTATTATACAACTGTTCATCTTAGAAAAGCATTATTGGAGCCTCCTGCACAACTAACAAGAATGTAGAAATTAATTTCTGGATGGTAAGTCAATAACAAGACACTTGTCGTTTCCAGCAGCCATTGTAAAGCACTTTGAACTGCTCTGTTGCTGAAATAGGCAAATAAACTCGATTGGTTGATTGACTACTTACAAAGCAATAAAAGAATGGCACTCTAACTTTAACTCTCATAAAAGCTGAACAGAAGTCAGTTTTCAAAAAGAAGCTGAAAATATTTTTAGGAGCAACACACCTATAACTGAAATTGTACATTTTATACATTTATCAACATTTTGTATGAACTGTGACTCATTTTGTGATGAATGTTTATTGCTATTTATTCTAACTATGTGATCCTTCATACATTTGAGTGATTTATATTGTATGATGCATATTTCTAATGTGCTGGAGTTCCATTTCGGTTGCTAAGTTACAGGGCTGGCGTTGCTAGGTAACGGGGAAGTGCCCGTGGAATGGCACTGCCCCATTGGGAGGTTTCTTTAAACAGCTTCTTTTCCTGACACCAAAAAAAACCCCATTAACTTATTGCCAAAAAAATATTATTTTAAGCATTTGTGTTGTTCTTAGAATCATTTGAGTCTTTATGCTCAAATGGAGTCCAAAAAGCTGAAAAAATTTGAATTTTAACCCTTAAATGTTGGTTATTCGGGCCTCACCTCTCTCATCAGACTGCAGCTGGGCCTCCAGGTCCTCGGGGGACACGTAGAAGTCCTGCTCCTGGCCCTCCCGAGGCCGAGGTTTACATCGGCCACAGCAGCAGTTACAGCAGCAGCACAGGCAGCAGCAGAAGTAGCATCCAGTGGCCAGGCCACAGAATACAAACAGAGCCTGCAGACAAACAGGTTCAACAAAATAAAACCTGAAGATCCAGCTAAAAAAACAGACTATCAAAACGTTTATTTACCTCAGTAATTCACTTCAAAAATGAACAATTTATATTTTAAGTCATTTCAAACACAGAGTGAAACTTTCAAAGTGTTCATATTAAGCCTGAAAATTATAATTTTAAGTAAAGAACCACCAAATGTGTTGGAGCTTCACTGGGGTTGCTAGGTAACGAGCTTGAGCTTCGCTGGGGTTGCTAGGTAACAGGCTGGGCTTCGCTGTGGTAACTAGGTGAAGGTCAGAGCCTGCTGATTTGTGACTTTACACTGGGAAGGCTTTTGAAATGGCTCAGTTTCCAGACACCCAAAAACATTAACTTACAGCCAGAAAAATGGCTAGGTGATTTTTTAAGCTCATGGGTTGCTATTAGAGGCAGTTGAGACCCAAGTGTAAAAACGTGAATCCTTGCTTCACTCTTCCCACACTTTTTCCTTCCACTAAGCTTTTCATTGAATTAGTGGAGACAGCACTCCGTAAGCAGTTAGCTTCTTTAGCAATGTCCTTCTCTCATGTACCCTAAGTGAAAGTTTGATAAACAATCGTCAAATATCGTTTTAATTTTCTGAGAAAATTAATTTTGGGTTTTTATTAGCCATGACTGACCCATAATTATCAAAATTAACAGATAAAAACCAATGAGACATGTCACTCTAATTTCTTGCATGTGTTTCACATTGTGAGTCGAATTACTAAAGTACAGGTATGAATTTATTAAAATGCACCTTTTATGCTTAAAAAACAATGTTTTCTTCACATCTTACCTTTGCCCACCAGCTTGAAAGGACAAAGTAAGTGTTAACATTCTCCTCCCCAAACTGCTCAGCCACATACAGCCCCAGAGAGCCGTATTTATCATAAATATTACGCTTCGTGGGGTCATTCAGGATGGCATGGGCGTTGTTTATCTCTTTGAATTTTTCCGCTGCCTCCGGATTGTCTGGGTTCTTGTCAGGGTGGAACTTTAGCGCCAGTTTCCTGTTGCAGAAGGCAGGTTAAAAATGGCCGAACGGCGGCAGAGGGGATTGAACTAGTCTGATTGTAAATCACAGCGGTCGGCCTCACCTGTAGGACCTCTTGATGTCGTCCGATGTGGCCACCTTGTCGACCCCCAGGACGTGGTAGAGAGACTCCCCGGCGGTGGACAGAGAGCGCTGCCTCTGCTGCTCAGCCATGATGCCTCACAGGCTGCACAAAGTGACAACAACAGAGAAAAGCACTGCTACTAAGGCCAGGCGATAAATTGATTCTGACAGTTAATCAAATACTTGGTTTTTAAAGATTTAATTTTTGATTTATTTATTTTTTCTTTTCAAAAAATTCTTTGGATTTTCATAGTTGACGATGAGGACAACTGAATATTAGGGCCAGGCTATGAAGTTTTTTAAACTGCAAGAATAAAGTCATAATATCAGAATAAAGTTGGGAATAAAATGGTAATTTTATGAGAACTTCATCACAGAAAAATTAAAATTAAAATGAGGAGTGCTCAGCATCTTGTGAAGTAATACTTTACTCTTCTGACACATCAGCATGAAATTATTGTTCATAGCATGACTTTGAGGTTATTGTGAAAATACCTGAGTCTGTTCAGAAGAAAAATCTGGTCATGTCAGATCCTGATTAAGCTTTTTCACATTAAAACAAATTTTTTTCTTGTAACTTTAAGATATATTATCAAGTAAATTTTTATCTTTTTTAGCTACTATTCTGGCTTTATTCTCGTAAATAAACAAAAATTCTCATAGCCTAGCCCACATAATTCATCGTCCAACTCACTGAAGGGATGACTGAAAGAAAAGCCACTTTTTGAAAATATTTTCCTGTAATTTCTTTTGCAGAAAAGCACGGTGGCGTATTAGGGCCATGCAAGAAAATAAAAACCATAATTGTGAGATGAAAGTCCTAAAATTACAAAAATAAAATCATGTTACGAGAATAAAGTCCTAAAATTACAGAAGTAAATTCATAATTTTATGAAAATAAAGTTGTATGAGGATACAGTCAAAATAATATATAATAAATTCATAATATTACAACTTTATCTCATAATATTATGACTTCATTTCCATAATTATTATTTATTTTTTTTTAATTTATTTATGTAATGGCCCGAATCCTCTGTTGTAGAAAAGAAAGCAAGGAAAAAAGAAAAATCTGTTAAAATTTGAAACTTGCAAGGTAGGAAAAAATCTGACATTTTATTTTTAAACCCTGTCAACCAGTTATAAAATATAATTTAAAGAAAAAAAATTATTATTTTTTTTATCTTCACTGCTTTTTATTTTTTAAATCATGACAATCATAAAGAGGCATTTGAGGCTGAGGGTATCAGAGAACAACTAGTTCTGTAAACACAAAGTCCCAAGATGCATTTTTACAGAGGAATTAAATCTGTGCAGGTCCAAATGACTAACTAATTTCTTTCACCTGCATTTATCTGTTTTCTCTTTGGGTAATTCACTGTTCTAGCTGATTTCTGACAGCATTGCAGCTTGGCAGGTCCACTGCTTTTAGTAAATTACAAGCTGACATCCCTGCAGGCTGAACAGCTACAGCACAGAGGGATAGACTAAAAAAAAAAGATTCTACAAAGAATAAATGTTATTTATTTATTTATTTATTTATTTAATAATTCTCAAGAACCAGGCTGCGTCCAAATGGGTGTCAGTTCGACACAAATGAAGAGCCACTGCTCTGTATTTGAAGCCCTTCTCGTTTTATCGCCATATTTTCACGGAAATCTAATTCATCTAAGAGGTGGCTTTCAAATATCCCCCCTCTACGAATCTCATCCCCGAACGTAAATTGTCTGTAGGAAGGATTATAAATTACGAGTTCAATCCCGGGAGCGTAATCTCTGATCGAGCATCATCAGCTGCACTGCCTCTGCGCGCAGCATCCATGTTGGTTCGCTTCCTGCATGGGGCCTGTTCTGGATCCTCAGGCAGGGATGGATCGTCGTTTTTTGTTCAAGGGCAAGAGGAGCGTCAAAGGGGAAAAAAGGGAAGAGAAAATACAGAATAGCAGAGGGAATCCTCACCTTTCAGTCGGCTCTGTTGCTCAATAAGAATACCGATCCGGACGGGTTCTGATGTGAGGCGGTGCAGCGTGACTATGGCCGCATCTCGCACGTACCCGGACCCTCTCTGGCTCTCACTATGCGACCATGGACAGCTGCAGCAGCTCGCTGGCTCCGCCCCCTGGTACCCCACGGAGGACCCGACGTGCGCGTGCACTGACGAAATGATGACGTAGAGAGCGCGCGGTGAGGAAAGCTGTCATTAATAATAATTATATTATATTATATTATATTATATTATATTATATTATATTATATTATTATTTACTCAGTTACATTTACATGAGCAACCAGGATTAAGTCTAGGTCCTAGTGTGAATGCCTACAATATTCACAATAATAATTTCATGAAATCCTTGTTCAAGTTTTTGTTTGTATTTCTTCTGCAGAAAAAAACAAAGCAAAACAATGGGCCACTAGCTCTAACCCTAATTTCAATTTGGGTTGGAAATAGGGTTTCAATAGGAGTTGGATTTAGGGTTGGGATTACCATACAACACTAATTCAAACCCTCCTTCCAACCCTCATTTCTCCTTCCAAACCTCTTTCCAAACCTTACAGCCAGCCCTGATCCAGAACAGTTTAGCAGGGGAGGGAATTGACCTTTTTGGGGGTGCTGGTGGGGGAGGACAGACTAAACAAGCTTTTACTTTAGTATAAATACATAAACAAATATTTATGTAACATTTCAAATAAAATAACCATTTTATTAATACAAAAAATAAGGATATAAATAGTAAAATTTTTAATTAATGTTGAATAATTGTGCTCAAATTTGCATTAACAACTCATATGTTACAGAAATCTAAGGTTTCCAATCATCTAAGCCTATTTCTTTGAATGCAAAATCAATCTACTCAAGTAAGAGAATATTACTCAAGTAAAAGAAAAAAGGACAGTATAGTAAAACTAGTCTTTTTTCCCCCCAAAAAAGTTATTAAAGTAAATGTAACCATTACAACCCACTTTTGAATATAGATAACAACAATATTAGTAGCCTATTCTTGTTAACAAGCTTAATGTGATTTATTGGCATTAGCTAAGCATCATTTAGCTAATATTAGCATCCAACAGCATTACTCAATTCACTTGGTTAGCTTGGGGGGGACGTGCAAAAGTCTTTGCCTTTTGCTGGTTTGCTGCCATGATTCTAACACACACCAGCGTGCCACTCTGCACAGCAGCAACAACAGGTGAAAAAAGTATGGGAGACAGAAGGCACTCAATTCCAGTCCTCAGGCCCCCCCTGCTCTGCATGTTTTAGATGTGCCTCTATTCCAGAACAGCTGATTCAAATGATTGCATGACCATCAAGAACTGCAGAAGCCTGCTAATCACCCACAGATACAATCCAGGTGTGTGGCAGAAGGGAAACACCTAAAACATGCAGGGCAGGGGGGCGCGAGGACTGGAATTGAGAAACACTGTGATATGGGAAGTGCGGGAGCCCCTACTGTATCAAATCGAGATAAGGATAATAGAAAGTTGGCCACTCTGAGGTAAAAATGAAAGCAATAGCTTCCTGTCCAGGAGGAGAAGGGCATTGGTGACTCTGTGGCAGGCAAGCCCCCCCAGTGCCCACCCATGCAGCTGGGCCTGCGTCCAGCCCTCCTTCCAAGACTCCTTTCAAGACTCCTTTCTAATCTATTCGATTCTCCTACCAACCTCTGATAATATGAGTTACATCTAATTTTCCTTTTTTTAAAGTTGAATTTTGAATTGAACAAATTTATAAGTGTATAAAATTGTGCAAAAAAAAAAAATTAAATAAATATGAAAAAACTATTTGTAGTACTATGAAACACGCATACATTTAGTTACTACAAAAGCTGTTTAAAATGTTCTCTTATGAAAGGAACCTCGCTGTTCCTCAGCAACCGTTACGTCACAGCCTCAACCAATCGGAGGCTTCACAGCTCTCACTCACACCTATCGCGAGATTATCAAATTATCCTCGTTAGTGAGGTAGCGGTCGGAGCTGGGTTCTGTACAGGCGCCTGACTGTTTCTTATTCTTCTAGAAGCATCAAGACGACTTCACTTGGTTGATTTATTAATTGTTTTTTCTCCCTGCGTGAAAGGAAACTCAGCGGATCTCGAGTTTGACGGTAAATTGTGAAAACGCGTTCAGTATGCTAACTAGCTGCGGCTAATGCTGTGGAGGAAGCGGGTTTGTTTTGATCGCCCCGGTTTGTTTTTGATGATGCTCGCAGGTGTTTAATCATGATTCGAGTCGCGTAGATACTGTTTTATTTGCCTGCAGCGTTTCTGACTGTAATGTTTCATGCGTCTGTCCGTGTTTATTTTCTAATTAATTAGTTGTTGATACGCAGCAGTTCTTGCAGATCCACAGTTTGACCAAGCTGTGTCAGTCTTGCTCATGTTTCGCCTCTTCTTCAGGTTCCCAATGATGAGTTATGCTGAAAAGCCAGAGGACATAACAAAAGAGGAGTGGATGGACAAATTAAACAATGTTCACATTCAGAGGGCGGACATGAATAGGCTCATCATGAATTACTTGGTGACAGGTGAGACATTTCTCTAGAAAACAGTGACTGTTACCTGAATATTTAGCTTATCCCAGCGCATCTAAAAAAATCTGAATATGATCCAAAGTTTATTTATTTTAGTAATTCACTTAAAAAATTTTAATGTATGTAAATATCAAGTAGAGCTACCCTTTATATTGAGAATATGTCATAATTGTAATATCTATGTTTGCAGTATTTGTATTGCAAAGGGCTGTTTAGAGTGCAATAATTGTTTTCTATCATATTTCAGGTTATGAACTTGCATTTTGCCTGCTTTTGCAGTAATGTTTTGTCAGATGGGCTGGTTGTCGTGGCAGCAGATGCTCATACTGGGCACAGATGATGTTGCCCAAAATGATGAAGGTCACAAGTTGATGAGAAAGAAAGGAAAAAAGAGAACTGGCAAATATCACCCTTGATATCATCAGTGCAATATTTACTGTTATCATCATCGCAAGATTGTCTGTTGTCCTTCATCCCTGATGTCAAATGTTTATATCTGTTAATTTGGAGGGCATTAGTTACTCACTTCTCGCTCTGGAGCGGCCTAACACAAGTAAAGTGACAGTTTTGCCCCATGTCCAGGTTGTGTCTACATTGAATGTCCCCCAAATTCTTGAATAGACTTTGCTTAATAGCTCATGGACTATTTTTCTACAACATTTTTTCCTTCCATTCAACTTTTCAGCTTAGATAGAGCATTCCCTGAATTGACAGCTTCTTGAGCAATTGTTTTGTTTGTGGCTTACCCTCCTTTTGGAGGTTGTCAGTGGCTGTAGGCTGGAAAACTGTCAAGTCAAATATCCAGAATTAGTTTTTTGTTTTTTATGCAATATTGTAATTTTAGAAAAAGAATATTAGTTTTATTAGCTGTAAGCTATAATCATGAAAATGGACAAAAATAAGCGCATTCATTGAAGTATGCCATGTTGTGTGGATATTACAAGTTTTGATATTTTCTTTGAACTAAAAAAAATAAACTTCCTTGTGATATTTTAGGTTAATGGAGTTTATTATTTATTAACTTATTTGCATCTGTCCTGTGTATATATGAAGAGGGCTTCAAAGAGGCAGCGGAAAAGTTTCGGATGGAGTCAGGAATTGAGCCCAGTGTGGATTTGGACTCCTTGGATGAAAGAATTAAGATTAGAGAGATGATCCTGAAGGGACAGATCCAAGAAGCTATCGCGCTCATCAACAGCCTACACCCAGAGTTACTGGACACAAACCGATACTTGTATTTCCATCTGCAGGTACGGTTGCACCCGACCATTTACACTCATCAGTTGATGTAAACATAATATGTAGCTCTGGTTTTTCCCAAAGTTAGTGATAATGTTTTATTTTGGAAAAAAAACATAATGTGAGAAAACAACATATTACTTGCACATTAACTTTACATCCTTTATTATGTTTCTTGTAGCAGCAACATTTGATTGAGCTAATCAGGCTAAGAGAGACCGAGTCGGCCCTGGAGTTTGCTCAGACGCAGCTCGCAGAACAGGGGGAAGAGAGCCGAGAGTGTCTGACAGAGATGGAGCGAACGCTCGCCCTTCTGGCCTTCGACAACCCCGAGGAGTCGCCCTTCGGAGACCTGCTCAACATGATGCAGCGGCAAAAGGTTGTTCTTACTATGCCTGGTTGTAAACTATTGTATTTATAAGTAGGGCTGGACAATAAATCAATAACAACACAAAGCTCTGGAAACAATGAAGAGCCCACTGCACTGAACCCCATTGAAAACCTCCTGGTTATTCCTCCAAATATTTATTTCTGAACTCTCCTTGAGTTAAAACTTGCTGTTTCTAAATGAATATGAACTTGTTTTCTTTGCATTAGAGGTCTGAAAGCTCTGCATCTTTTTTGTTATTTTGACCATTTCTCAATTTCTGCAAATAAATACAAAAATTTTTGCTTGGAATTTCAGAGTCATGTCAGTAGTTCATAGTATAAAAGACCAATGTTCATTTTACTCAAACATTTACTTATAAAGAGTAAAATCAGATAAGCTAATTATTTTAAATGGTCTCTTAATTTTTCCCAGAGCTGTATATCGCAATAGGCATTATCAATATCAATAGATAATACATCTGATGGAATATTTAATATAGAGGGGCAAGAAATTATTTTCCTTCCACTTCAAAATTCTTCACTTTTTTTTGTGTCTAATATATTAAAATCACAATAAAATAGAAGTCTAAACATGGTAAAATGTAAAAATGTTTTAAAAGTTGGCAAAAATTTTGGTTGGAATTTACCAAATTTCCTTGATTTGGTTTTTTTTCCATTTTGGATTTGTGCAGTCATAATTTTTAATTGCTTCTCTATAATGTAGTGAGCACAAGGATAATAAAAACGGAATTAAGCTTAAAAACGAACAAAGGTTTTCTGTTTCGTCACGCAGGTGTGGAGCGAGGTGAACCAAGCCGTGCTAGACTATGAAAACAGGGAGTCGACCCCTAAACTGGCTAAACTCCTGAAGTTACTGCTGTGGGCTCAAAACGAGTTGGACCAGAAGAAGGTTAAATATCCTAAAATGACGGACCTCAGCACCGGCGCCATTGAAGACCCCAAGTGAACGTCATCTACACATGTACTTAGTTTATGATCCGTCAGCGACTGCGTAACAACCGGGTAACACGTTATGTACAGTTTTGTTTTTGTTTTTTTCACGTCATTTATACTCATCGTGCAAACGGTAGTTGCTGTATTTGCAAAATGACACAAATGATTCAGTTTAAATACAGTTTCTGGGTTTTACAAAATTCAAATGGCTGTTTTGTATATTTTGTCTGTTGAAACCCTTTGATGTTGAATTACCAGAACAGGCGTCATTTTGCAGTGAACAGGGTTGATTGTGTGAATGAAAGTGTTAAGGTCGAGCAGGTGGCTGGTTTTAAGAATCCATTAACAAAATGTGAATATTTTTCAAAAATGAACAGATAGCAACACTTTATTATTGTAATATAGATTTAATTGATGCTACATTTTATGGTTTTATTTATCTTAGTGTGTGACAGTTTGCTATAAATCAGCTACACATTTTTCAAACCGTGAAATTAAATGTACATTTGCAGTAAATTATTCTGTAAATTAATTATTTCTCATGTTCAGAGACGGGTTGAAATCGGAGAGGGTTTGTTTTAGCGGAGTTCAGTCTCCTGGGCCTTTTCTGAGTGCTGCTGTGCTCCCAACATACGCCATGAGATTAAATTTGGTTTTATATTTCAGGGTTTTGATGTTGGTTTTGGAAATCCCAGTGACTGATGGAGGATTTATACGCTGCAGCAGAGAAAGGGCTGCTTTCATCAATCTTTATAGCTAAAAAGTCTGTTTAATCAAGACCTTCTTCAGACTAAAACTGTTTAATGTCTTGGACTTTTATTTGGTTATTTATTCTGCAAAGTTAAATCTTAACATGTGATTTTATGAGTGCATTTTTGTTTTCTGTTAGGATTTTTCACTTTTTCTGCATGTCTGTGTTTACTTTTTTTGGTGAAGAAAAAGGTACTTGTGCTTGTTTATTTTATTAGATTTTATATTAAAGAAAATATCTTGCCACTGGTTGTGTGTCCATTTCTTTTATGGTCAAAAAATAATATTTGGCTGGTTGAGAATCTCCATACATTTTTATTATTTTTCTTACAGTTGTGGTCAGTTGCATACATTATTTTTTTCAGGGTGAAATGAATACCCAGCAAGTAAATTATTAAACTATTTGGTGCATTAATTTTATTGCTAAAATTAAACATACAAACCTAAATATATATTTTTGTTTGCATGATATGGTTTTTGCCCAGGGCGTCACAGCACTGGGCAGCATAAAGCAGGCCACACAATCAAACAAACTTTAAAAAAAGTCAGTTTCATAATTCATGTTTCACAGTTTAAGTACTGTAAGAAGGTATTGCCTTAATTTAGTGTTAAATTAAAGTTTAAATTTTTATTTTTCTAGATTAAACTCTTAATGATCGGACCTCAACCAGTTTATTCTATTTTAAAAGTAAACTTTTTAAAGCAGTTTTGAGTTTTATTAAATATTTTTATTCAAATGAGCTAATGGTTTTATGATTTATCAATCTCAGTAAATATCAGATTTAGATTTGAATGAGGTGTCTTAATTTCTCTTTTCAGAAAGGATATTTTAGTGTGATTAGGCATTTTTATCAGGGAAATGCACAGATAGACACTAAGTGGTGCTATAACACTGGCCCCTTTTCTTCTGGACTTAAAAAGTGCTGTTTTGAAATATTTTTAAGGTCATGTTGTGTGGCCAGACTGCACAGTGGAACAGTTGGTAGCACTGTTGCCTTGCAGCTGGAAGGTCCTGGGTTCGATTCCCGGCCTTTCTGCACGGAGTTTGCATTGTATGTTCTCCCTGTGCATGCATGGGTTCACTCCGGGTACTCCGGCTTCCTCCCACAGTCCAAAAACATGACTGGTTAATTGGTCTTTCTAAATTCTCCCTAGGTGTGTGTGTGCAGGTTGTTTGTCCTGTTTGTCTCTGTGTTGCCCTGCGACAGACTGGCGACCTGTCCAGGGTGAACCCGCCTCTCGCCCGGAACGTTAGCTGGAGATAGAAACCTGCACCTCCCAACCCCAAGTATGGTCGGGAGGTGTAAGAAAATGTTTTCTCTGGCTTTAAAAGCTAACAAAAAGTTAACAAATATTTTCCTAAATCTAACCTTTTTAAGCAACAGGGCAGTTGAACTAAGTAAATATAAAGTTTTGAGATTAAAAAATACAAAGTGTTTCAATGAATAAACACCACATCAAAAAAGCAAGCAATGCTTAAGAAAAGAGAAATTAATAGAAAGCAGACTCAAGATGATTGTTTCTTAAAAGAGAAACTGCAAGCCACTGAACAACTATTAGCTTTAGAAGAGGCACGTATCAGAAAATCCTGATTAAAAAAACACATTCCAGGAGTTTTATGTCAGCCTGCTTTATCAGTTTGTTATGATCTCAAAGATTGTTTTGCAAAAGATAAAGCAGGCAATTTTTTTACTTCTAGAAAGCCTGTGACCTAATTTACTTTTGATCATTTGTAAACGATGCTGAAAGTTTGTGTTCTCCAGTTTAGATCACATCTACCATTTTTGATCAGAAGAGCAGTCAAATTTTAAGTCAGATTTACACCAGTGTGAAGTTTCTAGTGAAACTTTCAAAGTGCATAGAGAGAGACAAAATTCCGGTAATGTGGAAACTCTGATAACGGCTGTAGCACTGAGAAACTTTATTAAAAGACACACACGTTTCAGTTCCTGGTATTCACCAAAAGAAACAATTTATATTTAAATGGAAAAGGTGTGAAAAACATTAACCAAGCAATCGTATTCTTAGAAAAATGTAACAGTTCATGAATCCGATCACGTTTTTTGACTGCGGTTTCCATGGTGACCATAAACGGGGTTCCCCACGTAGATTTTAAGGGGCCCTGACCAAGATGGCTGACTTACATGAGACCAGAAGAGGATAAAGCACCCAAAAGCTATACTCAAGTAAGAGTAACTTGATTATAATTTTACTCAAGTAAAAATAAAAACCGTCATAAAAGTAAATGCACATCTTAAAGAACTATTATTACCTGGACTGAGATCTGTAACAAGTGGGTTTGTCCACATTTTCCATGATGATGTGTTAATTTATTTATTTCGAACAGACAAAAAGTTGAAACAGATAAAAAATTAATAAGACAAATACTCTTGCCCATCTGGGGACAAGTGCTGCGAATTAGCTGTTGCTATTGCACTATGACGCAAACATGGGACTGCTGTTTTGTTCAGTTTGTCTATGGTAATGTGTGTCTGTCCCTACCAAATAAACTTAAATGAATAAACTGACATGCAATATTGTTCAAAAAGGAGCAGACAGAAGATAATTCTTATGATTTCTAGCCTTTTCTTATGATTTCCTCACCTTTTCAAAAGAAAAGTATAGTATTATGAAATACTTTTTACACAGAAGTACACAATCATGCAAATGCTGCTGACTTAATAGTTGCAAAGCAGTCAGTCACTGACTTCCTGTTTATCAGCCACATAACTAAAAAAGCTGCTTGCTTGTTTTCAAGCACATTAACAGAAAGTTAAGTGAAAGGAAAAGATGTGGGAAAACTGCAGCCTTTATTCCTCCTTTTTTAATTTTTTTAAAAGAACATAATACAAAGGAGGAGGAGCATCCATCCATCCATCCATCCATCCATCCATCCATCCATCCATCCATGCATCCATTTTCTGTTCACCCTTGTCCCTAGCGGGGTCAGGAGGGGTAAATTAAATTAGAATATATGCTCAAAGATGAGGCTCATTTGTCAGATTAAAAGTAGGAAAATGACTTGTATTTCTTTAGTAAAAATGTTATTTTACTTGTCAGATGTAATTCTGATCTTAAATGTTGTCTGTCATTGGCTGTAAGCAGAAAATCATCAAGTGATTGTGCTAGAAACCCACAAGACAAGATGCACTGTTGTGATATAAAGATTTAAAAGAAGAAGAAAAAGAAGAAGAAGAAGACGACACACCTCTGTCCTTATATAGACAGTCAACATGCAAATGTGTCTCCCAGTGAAAGCAGCTCTTACACATCTACTGTCAGGAATGGAAACTGCTTCCAGTTGCTGACAGAAACCAGCGTCAACAAGTCGGGTTAGTTCGGCCGGTTCGTGTCGGCGGATATGAGGAAGAGCTTCACGGACTGCGGCAGAGAGAAGATACCGGTTCTGGATGAATGGCTGAAAACCACACCGCGGGTCAAATCGGGGATTTAAAGGCTTCTCCTCTGGATCTCTACATTTATAGACCAGCAGAACCGGCGGGAGAGTCGGAGAACCAGAACCTGTGGTCCAGGTGAGATTGAAAACTTTGTTGAATCAGGTTTAATAAAAGTGAAGAAGTTTTTCTCTGTGGCGCAACACATTTATCTCACAAGCCTCCACTTGTTCTGTAAGTTCAAGATCCTCCTAAAACATATTCAGATTGCCACTGATGAATTTTGCATTTTTTAAGTAAAAACGCCTAATTAAAAACAACCGAGTATCAGGAAATAATTTCTGTCGTAGCGGCAACAATAACCCACTTCATGAGGGTTAAACTGAAAGTTTGCATCACGGAAATAAACTTTCAGCCGCAAACAGAGGTGGGAGGAAGAGTAAAAAAGTATTGGTTAAAAAAAAGTTTGCGTTATCGTTTGTAAAAAATAATAATAATAATAATAAAACAGCAATAATTTGGTTTATTTAACCTGTCATAGAAAATGCTGGCATTCATTTCTCAGTCATATTGTTCACCATTTTATTTATACATTTATAAATGTCAGAGCTCTAAACTAAGCTAAACAGTTTTGTAACTAAATATTTAATTTCTAAATTAATGTTTCATTTGTTTTCAAGCTAAATATTTAGCTCAGACTTAAGCATTTAATTGGGAGCTAAATATTTAGCTTCCTAACTAAATATTTAATTTTGAAAGCTGGTAATGACCTTTATCTTAAAGGGACAATGTGGTCTTAAATGTCACCTTTTGATGCTACACTGTTTAGCGAAAGCTAATTCACATCTGCAGTCCCTTGACAAATTACAAAAATGGATATAAATTATATTGTATTTCACAAACTAAATACTTAGTTTGTGAGTTAAATATTTAGTTTGGAATGCTGCCATTTATAAATGTAGGAATAACATGGTGAAAATATGACTTTGAAAAATGAATACCTACTTTTTTATAACAGGCTGAAGAAACAAAAATAATTTCAAGGACCAGAATGACAATAACTTGGGGTTATTGGATATCATCAGGATATCATCAAATCAACCTGGTTTTTTACATCTCCAGCAGTTCATCAAAAGTAAACCATAGTGTCAATTTAAACTAATCAAATGACCAAAAAGACGTGGAAAACAATATAATTATAGGTGAGGTGTTTGTTCTGAAAAGCTCTCAACATGAAGCTATTTGGCCAAACATTTCTACTTCGGTCTCATGTATCCATCTTGAGGTTTAGTGAGATTTAACTTCAGGGAAAATTTACACATTATTTAGAAAAAATATAGATTACAGCAGAAGTTGTAAGACACACACACACTGCTGTGCATTATTTGAACATCTCAAACACCAACACAGAGATTTGTTTTTAAATAAAGTGAAAATTGTTGTAGATTTGCTGCCGTTTGGGATGATTATTCTGCTTCATTTTTTTGATTTTGGCCAAGTTTCAGCTATTAAACAGATGTCTGAAACATATTCAGTGGAATCTCAGTGGAATCAAGAACAACAGGTATAGAGAGCAGTTGATGATGACTCAATGGCTGCAAAAAAGCCCAGGCCATTATCCCTCTACCGCCGTGCTTGGCAGCTTGTCAGCGGTGTTTGTGTTCTGTGTTTGGTTTTCTCCAAACAATTTGGCCTGTTTGGTTTTATGTGAGCCCATAGAGAGACTGAGCGCTGTCTTAAAAAAGCTCCACTTGTCTGGAGCTTTTCTCACATTGAGATTATAAGTAATGAGATCCCTGACTGTGATGCTGAGCTTCCTCTGAGACTTCACCGGTAAGAGCTGTAGATATTTGCATCTCATTCAAAATACTGACAAACATGAAGCACCGTCTTCCTGCTTATTAGTGTCAAGTTCCAGGATGTTTATTGTTCAAATTTGAATTAGATTTTTTCTGGACTTTTGTGCCTAAATCATGTTTAAGCATTTAAAAAAAAAAAAAAAAAAACGCTCTTAAGTAGGCCTTAAACGTGCTAAATAAATAATTATGATTACCAGAAAATGAGCAAAGTTTCTGTCCTGTGTGTGTCTGTGTTTTCCCAGGGTTTACTCTACATTTAGTCTGAATTTAAGTTTAACTGCTAGTTTTATGAGTCATGCTTTACAGGCCTTATTTTCCAGGCCAGTGAAAATTATGATGCATTTTGGTTGATTTTTATTTATTACTTATATAGTCAGTCAGTCATCAAATAATTTTCCATCCACACTTCAAAACACCAGTTTAAATAGTTTGACTGAAAAGATGCAGGCAGAAACACAAGCTTTATATTTATGCATGTCCTAGACATCAAACTGAACTAATCTACCCCTCCATAATCACTGTAATATATACAAAAAACCGAAAACATATAATTTTCTTGTAGGCATCACTAAGCAGAAACACAAAACAACATAATCTGATAAAACAACAATATAAAGTTATTTACACTCAAAAACATTTCTTTTAATTTTTTAAAAACCTACAGTAAACTACCTGCTTGTAAGTCCATGCTTGAATAATTTTATAATTTAATTCTGACAACTCTCCTTTTTTTTTTTTACCTTGTTTTTTATACATTTAAAAACGAGTTGCAAGTCATATTTGGTTTCATATAATGTAAAGAACCTCTGCACCCAAAGGGAGCCGTAAACCTAATTTTGGTCTAAACATTATTTGCATTACTTTTTTATAATGAATCAAGTCATAAAATTTCATGATAGAAGAGTTAATAAACAGTGGATTTGTCTGTTCATATATGACTCCTTTTTTAACTATGTTGATTATAATATGTGTGGAACCCCACATTTCCACACAATAGGATATGTGAGAAAGTATGAGTGAAGAGTAAATTATATGTAATGCATGGGTTAATTTTTTAGGAGATTACAATGAGTTCCAGTCGATTAACTACCGTAATAACGTCCGATTGACGTTCTTTCAGTGTTGTAGTTTGGCCGCCATCCGACAGAGGGCGCCGCTGGTCGTTGATGTAGAAACAAAAATAGCAGAAGGGGAGACGGTCCTGAGTCTGGTGTGGGATGCAAAATGCACTTTATTCGGTTCTGTTATGAAATATGAACACTGAAAAAGCTCCATAAGTTCCACCTCAATAGCGCTCATTCAGTTCTGGAGCTGTATGACAGAGCAGCGTTAGCATATCATACGCGTTAGCATATTATGTTATGACCGTTGATATAACGGTCGTAACTGACCTGAGAGAAAATGGCCGCTTGTCAAAAAGACCAATCAGCGTTAAATTAAGTCATTAGTTAATTTTATTACGTCATTAAGCTGCAGTTGTTTGCAGATCCCTGGCTAGAAAATGGACGGTGATGCTGTTTCTGGGCACCTGCCTGCTGTACTGCGCTCGGATGGCCACGCCGGTCTGCGCCGTCTCAATGGCCGCCACTTTCCACTGGAGTAAAATCGACTCGGGTCTCGTCCTGGGCGGCTTCTTCTGGGGATACTGTTTCACCCAGATCCTGGGAGGACATGCCAGCGACAAGTAAGCGATTCATTCACAGAAACACGGATGGCTTCACTTCGACAATGTCCGCAGTCTGTTTATGTTAAAGTCAGGCTTAAAGTTTCAGGATTTCCCTCTGGTGTTATTTGCTGCTCTGCAGAGTGGGCGGAGAGCGCGTCCTGTTCATCTCTGCAGCCTCATGGGCTCTGATCACCGCTGGGACTCCGGTGCTGGCCCATTTGGGGCCCCACACCCTGGCTCTGATGACTGTGGCCAGAATCCTGATGGGTCTACTCCAGGGTTGGTATAGACAGCGGTTTCTCTAGCAAATGAGAACCAACAGAAGCATGAAAATTCATGTGTTTAGGTATTATTCAGTGCAAAAGTCATGTACAGGCACTTTTACCACATTAGGACCATTATATAGGGGAAATAAGAGTAATAGATTTCCACCAAAAACAATCTAATATTGAGTTTTTGAAATTTCTGAGGCTTCACTTCACGTTTCTGAGTTTGAAAAGTCACAAATATTCAACAAATGACACTCAGAAAATCTCCAAAACAATAAAAAAAAATTACTTTTGAGACTCGGAAATCTTTTTTCTTTTTTTTTTTTTTCTTTTTTTTTCCCTAAGCAATTTCTGAGATTAATCTAAAAAATAATAATTTCTGGCTAGTTTTTAACTTCTCAAAATTTGACTAGTCTCAAAGTTTCTGAGTTTTTTCAGATGCACAAAATTCCTTGCTTTTTTCTAGAAAATGTCTGAGATTAATCTCAAAATTTTTGAAGTTTCTTTAGCTTTTCAAACTAAGAAACTTACATTTTTTCTAAAAACAAATTCTGAAATTAATCTAAACATTTGCAAGTTTTTTTCCAGCAAGTTATCTTTTCAAACACAAATTTCTGAGATTTTTCTCACCAATTTCTCAGATTATTTTCAGCATTTCTGAGTTTTTTGGTGGTGTGTTAGGGACATGCTCTCTACAATGGCCCTAATACACCATTGTACTCTTGACATGATGAAACTGGCCTAATAACCATTTAGTAACGATCAGATTTAGCATTTAAATGGGTGTAGCTGCTCAGGGCAAACTGATGGAGCACTTCAAGGTGAATAATATAAAAGTGGAACTAGTACCTTTTAATCCATATTAAGGATTAAAAGGTATTTTATTTACTTAAAATAAAATACCTTTTTTATTTTAATCCCCTATAGTATGCTGAAAAGGTACTTTTAAGTTAGTTTCGTCTTATTTCAAGTGCACCAGAAATACTTGGTAAGATTTTGTTTTTGCAGTGGGTTCATTTAGTTCTTTGCAGGTGTGTTCTTCCCGTCTTTGGCCAGCCTTTGCTCCCAGCGTGTTGTGGAGGCTGAGCGAGGGTTCTTGATGAGCACCATGCACAGCGGCAGCCATCTTGGGTATGTTCTGCACATACGTATACATTACTTTACATCAAAACATGCATTTTCTATTGATGAGCAATAATTTCCCGGGGTTCTTTCAGCACGTTGTTGGCGGGTGGAATGGGGTCCGTGATGCTGGACTGGTACGGCTGGGAAAGCATGTTCTACTGCACTGGTTTCCTAGCTGGACTCTGGACCGTCACAGTGAAGTATTACTTATTAAGAGGTAAATCTGGCTTCTGGACATCTTGATGTGTAAAATATTTTAGATGTCAATATTTAAAATCACTTAATTCTTTTGTTATTGTTCTGTTTATATGTTGGTTTATTATATTTTCTGAAATTTATTGGGGACATTTTTTATTTAAAGAGGATAACTTGATGAGGTTTTCAGAAACAATAAATACCTTATTACATTAATATAAATAAATTTGGTTACCATGTTTAAAGTGTCAAGGGACAGAAATGAGAAAAATAAATTGTACTGTAGCACTAAAAATGCTAAATTGTGTACATAACGAATAAAAGGACTTGAGCAAAAGTTCACGTCTAATACTGCATGTTTAAAATCTGTAAAAATAATTAACAGATTAAAGAACTGCAGAATAATTGGTAATGCAAGAAGTGTATAAAAAGCAAGGATAGATCGTAAAAATTCTAACTAAGTAGTAAAAACAATCATTAACAACTAGATAACTGAAAAACAAATAATAGAAAATGAGTATAACATGAAATATGAAAAGATTAATAAATACTGCTAAAGTATTATTAGAAAAATGCAAAATGACAGTAAAAATAAAAGGAACATCAAATAAAACAGAACAAAATAAAAAATAACCAAGAAAAATCACAAATACATTAATAAATCAGTAAAAAAATGTGTTACAAAGATACACCAATAAATCAAAATAAAGCATCAAAAATATATATAAAGTCACATGTTGGGTTTTATGTCATAGCATTTTATTCTGAATATTTTCCTGAAGGTTGTTTGAATTGTTAAATGTCTGTTTTGTTCCGTTTAAATCTGATATTTAATGTTGTTTCTCAGGCAACGTTACAGTGAATCAGATGGAAAAAAAGAGCGAAATTCAATCAAGTTTGTCCAGAAAACGTTGGCTCCACCTTTTCAAAAAGCCTTCAGTTTGGTAAATAACTTTAAATTACTTGACGGATGAATCATTTTGAGTATTTTCTCTTCACTCTGTGGGTTGTTTTGTCTCTCAGGGCCATGGTGTTCGCTCACATGTGCACCTGCAGCACGTCCTACACGCTGCTGTCATGGCTGCCGATGTTCTTCAAGGAATCGTTTCCTCACGCAACCGTAACTCCTCCACAACTTCACTGAAGGCATCAGATGAATCTCTGCTCTTCATTAATTTCAGTATCTGCTGGTTTGTTTTGCAGCCTTGGGTGTATAATGTGGTTCCCTGGTTAACAGCGATCCCATCAGGTCTTGGTGGAGGATTTGTGTCGGATTTTCTCATCGCAAAAGGTACGAAAGCAAAATGTGTGGTGAATCCTAAAGTTGTCAGTCTTTTGAGGAAATCAAATTTACAGTTTTTTCTTTTTCCTTTTCTGCAGGATACAGAGTTGCATCTGTGAGAAAAATAATGCAAGTAAGTGTAGAAATTACTGCAATGTTTTCATGTTTTATGAAACTGAAACGTGTTTCAGTTCCATTAGGTCTGGTGGATGGGTTTGAATTTAGTTCCAGAATGAATTAAAAATGGAGAGATCAAATTTAATATTATTTCATTTTATTTTAGAGGTGTGTGATGCTGCTTATTTTGGTTTTGATCCGATGCCAAGTAAATACAGAACCAGTATCGCCAATACCAGTACTTTTCATTTTTTAAAAAGTTCTGGCCTTTAGGTTGTTTTGGGGTTTTTCCTATGAATTACAGCTCTGGAAAAAATGAAGACAATGACCAGTTTCTCTGATTTTACTCTTTTTATGTATATGTTTGAGTAAAATGACTTTGTTCTTTTATTCTATGAACTACTGACAACATGTCTCTCAAATTACAAGCAGAAATTTAGTTTTTATTTGCAGAAAATGAGAAATGGTCAAAATAACTAAAAATATGCAGAGCTTTCAGACCTCAAATAATGCAAAGAAAACAAGTTAATGTTCGTTTAGAAACAACAAAACTAATGTTTTAACTCAGGAAGAGTTCAGAAGTGAATATATGGTGGAAGAACCAGGAGGTTTTCAGTCGGGTTCATTGCAGTGGCTCTTAGTTTTTACCAGAACTGTGTTTTAAAACCCAGGAAGGAATTTGGACAAAGTTTGTAGGTGTCAACAAAATACTTCAGTAACGTGTTAATGTGATGAAGAGGGGAAAAAAAAAAAAAACAGAAAACAAATTTGTAGGAATTTGTTTCTTAGTAAATGAAGTGGGAAAGGAAACAAAATCTTTTTTGAGGTAAAGATGAGAAACTATAACACAAAAATAAAGTTTGAAGAGCAAATCTAAAGTATCAAACTTATCATGCTGGTATTGATCCAATTTTTATTTATTTGTTTAAGTTTTTTTGCTTTTAAGATAAAAAAGAAAACCTGCCTATGTTTCACCCAAAACTCCTAAAGTTGCAGTTTTTGCTTATCCTGGTTCAACTTCTGTAAATAAAATCAAATAAATAATCAGATGCGCCGTACTGATGTTCAATCAAGCAGAAAGAGCTGAGCTGTTCACATGTTAATGCTTCCTTTGCTACAAATAATCAAGCGTTCACTAAAGGAATTATATGCACCTGCAGTTTGGTGCCATGGGTCTCTCCAGCATGTTTATTCTGCCTCTGTCTGGATCCGTCTCCTTCACATCTGCTGTCGTCTTCATTTCTGCTGCTGTCAGTTTCACCACCTTCACCGGAGGGTAAGTTGGACAAAGGGAAATAATCTGAAACTAGCACTTTTTAAAATCAATATTAAGGAGTTTTTGACTTAAAGCTCATGTATCTTACTGAAAAGTTTCTTAAGTCTTAAGAAAGTCTTAAGTCTATTAAGACATTTACACTAGAAACTGGAACAAAAATACTTTGCAAGATTTTGTTTATTGCAGTTTTTATCAAGCTGAAATTATATAGGGGAGACAGTTTACATCTTTGAACCAATTCTTTTGCCAGAATTTGCAAAGATAGTAATGTCTACAGACAATCAATTTGGGTTCAAGTCCAAACATGGCACTGATTTGTGTATATATGGCCTAAAAGAATTACTGAATAATTATACCAGCAAAAATTCTACGGTTTTTCTGTGTTTTTTAGACGCCACTAAGTCTTTAAATTATTTTATATAAAATTATTTTTAAAATTGTGCCAAGCTGGTATTGCCAAATATGTAGTAAGATGTCTGTCCTATTGGTGTGCTAATCAAACTATGCAGGTCAAATGGGACAACTGTGTGTCTGCATCCTTTCATATCAGCAATGGAGTCAGACAAGGAAGCATTTTATCCCCTATGTTGTTTAATTTTTATATGAATGACCTCTCTAAGCAGCTAAACCTGAGGCCATCAAAAAGTATCATTTTGATCTGTCGCACTAAGGAGGACAAATATAGGGTATTTCCTAATTTCAAGCTATCTGGGACTTTATTGAATGTTTGAAATGAAGTAAAATATTTTGGTCATGTGTTGACAGACCGTCTGTCTGATGATGAGGACATTTACCGTAAGGTTCGAATGTTAAATGCTCAGGCAAATATCCAGTCCGTAAGTTTGGATTCTGTTCTGATGAAGTGAAACTGAACTTGTTTAGATCATATTGTACATCACAGCATTCTGCACATCTGTGGTGCAACTTTAAAAAAGCCAGTCTTCAAAGATTGAAGTTGGTTTATAATGATGCATTAAGACTTTTGTTAAATAAGCCCAGATGGACCAGTGGCAGTGAACTGTTTGTATCGGCTCATGTCAGCACTTTGATGGCTGTTTTAAGAAAGTTTATGTATAAATTTATTTGTTGTGTAAATGAGTCTAATAATAGAATTATTCTACTGTTGACTAATGTTAAATATAATGCAGTAAAATACTCATCTGTACTTTGGAGACATTGGTATGATTGTCTCCTGAATGGTTAGGAGACTTTTTTTATTGTACTTTTTATTCTTTTATCATTTTTGTTTTCTTTTTTATGTAATTTGGACTTTGGTCTTTCTTGAAAGCAAAGATAACAACAGGAAGTGCAACGATTTCAACCACTACATAAATGTTGAGTTTCATTAATGTTTGCCGTTGTTTCGTGTGTTTCAGTGGTGTGTCTGTGAATGTGCAAGATCTCACTCCATCATGTGCTGGAGCGCTTTACGGTGAGGCTCCATTTTAACACCTTCTTCTCGTTTATTGGTTGGTTTCTTTAGGCAGATTGTTACACAAATATCACAGAGAGAAAATCAATCTTTACTTTTAAGACAATTATAAAATATAATATTCTGTCAAGGAATATGAAGGAAATTGACTTTATTATTACAAACATATGCTTTCTATCTATCTAGCTATCTTGGCTTACATTTACTTAGCGTAGCTTAGCTTATATTAACTTAGTTTATATTAACTTAACTTAGCTTATTAATTTGGCTTAGTTTATCTGTTTTGTGTTTGTACCTTAAAATTGCGTAATTTGACATTTCGAAGGTAAATTGCCTTAATAAAAACGGCCATTTCCTAAAAACTAAAGGTTTGTTGGTAGGATGAAGATTTTTATTATTGTATTGTAATTAGTGTTTTGTGAAAATAGAAACCCTTTTGTTGCGCCACATGAAAAACATCTAGATGTTACTGTTGTTGAAAAGCGATGATGGCAGGAAGTGGTTGGAGGAGATTAAACATAAATTTATGTTTATCATAAATTATTGCGACAACAATCTTGTTCAAGTGTGAATTTAGTTGCATTTCCTGTTTAATGGAAACACTGCAATTGCAAAACATTTTTTTCGACTTTAGCAGAATATCAAAGTTTTGCATATGTTGATAATGGAAATGAAGCTTGTATGTCTGTTTGTTATTGCAAATGTGATAGACTGTATAAAAATGTTTTCTTCCAACTACTCTTTTTTATTAAAAACCTTTTGTTTACATGTTCATTTGAAACTAAATGAATAAAATAAATAAAACTGTTTACTGGACTTCTTCCCTCTCTGTGCCTCAGGGTTTATGAACATGATGGGAGCCTTAATGGGTTCGTATTTAAACCTGAAATCTTCCAGATGTTGGCCGTGAATGTTTGTTTCTGAGTTCTGCCTGCTGTGTGTCGAGCAGGTCTGGTTCTGGTGTCGTTCTCGGGTTACCTGATCGAGGTCACCTTGTCGTGGTCCGTCGTCTTCTCCCTCGTCACCTTGGTAAACGTCACCGGCTTCGGCGTCTTCCTCGTCTTTGGAGACGCTCAACGTGTCGACCTGCAGGAGAACAGCCAGCTCATCATGGTTTAAATCATCCTCAGTTATTTATTAGATTATTATATTTATTTTTATATTATTTTTAATAAGGCAGATATGTAGAGAAATACTAGCGTTCGTCAAAGCTCTGGATATTTTCTTTGTTGTAGAGAAAAACATCAATCAAGTCTGTAAACATGCTGAAATGAAGAAACTTTCTGAATATTTTTTTCCTGCACAACAACACATTAAGCTGCTTTGTACAAATATTAAAAATATAATTTAAGTTGTATTTTCACAGGAGAACATTTACTTTAATAGTAAAGTTGTTCATTGTTTCAAAATTAAAGCACAAGCTGGAAAGTCTTTCTGAAAATATTTAATTCAGCAAAAAGGTCCATTTTGCACAGCTGAATGGTTACCATGGAGATTAAAGGATTTCTCTAATATGCATGAATGAATAAAAAAAACACTCCAGGTATGTTTTTGATGAGGGAAAAACTTTATAACCTGATAAAAAGTTGATTTAACATGATGCTGCTGGCCCTTTAAGAAGCATTCCCTGTTTTATCTGACTGTTGGGTGGCTTGGTTACTGCCTGTGACGTTTTGCTCAACTAATGAGGTCTTTACCTGCAAACTGAACCATTTACATACCCATCACTGTTCTTCATGTCCCACATTTAAACCCACATCAGAATTTAATTAACTGCTAATTCAATCAGAACTTCTATAATTGCTTTTTTGTTAATGTTTTGGTTCAGGAGCTGCATGTTCAGTTTTTTTCCTCTGGTATGGGATGCTGTGCAACTGAAACGATTTTTGTTTTTACCTTTTAACATGAGTAACCGTGGCAACAAGTGGGAGCATCTGATTAGCATATCAAAAACTGAATTAAAACCAGAACTACGACTCCAAATTCCAGAGCAGTGGGAAAAGATGGAGGCTTCATGGATGCAGAGGAGGAAGAAGTTAAAAAAAAGGATTATTCAACATCTCTCTGCTCGACTCGCTACTCAAATGGCTAAAAAGATTTAAAGAAAACTGCAAAAGCAAATAAGGAGGATTATCAGTGCTAACCAACAACGGCTTGTTGCTGTGAAATATTTTCTCTGCTGTTATCATGTTATGACAGTCAGCAACAGTGTCTTCAGTCAGAGGCCTCTTCAGATTTGTTGCGATACTGACTGCTACTGGATATCATTTAAGATGATTTGCATTTAATTTCAGTTACACTTTAGTTTTAGCTGTTTATTCTTTTGTGTTTAGTATTTTTAAGTATTATACATAAATAGCTTTTATTTTTAAATCCTCTTCCTGTTAATCGAAACACTGACCCAGTGATCTCATCCAAACCTGGACGCACCAACAAATAACCTGTAATCCTGTAATTACCTGACCGCAGAACAGGATTAGGATTTTATCAATGAAACTCATTGTGTTATGTATGTTAAAGTCTTAAATATTCTTTGATTAGTTATTTTAAGTATCTTCAGACACACCTGACGTCGAAACATGTCAGGTGTGTTTGAAGATACTTAAAATAACTAACAAAGGAATATTTAAGGATTTATTTATTAAACTCTCTATAAAACTTCACAATTTTTAAAGTCTTATCACATTTCGTAAGTTTTCTGTAAACAATGTTTACATCTGTGTTCATCTTTCCTCAGATGTTTTACACATTTAGCTGTTTCTGAGAATTTTTCATTTATTTTTTTTCCTTTCTCAGATTGTGTGTAGAATCCCTGTCACGTTGTTTTTAATGACATGAGTTTTGCATATCATTGTAATTTATTAAAGTGATATTTATTTCATGAACGCCTGGGGTTTTACAGCTTCAGCTGAACAGGGTTCTTGTTTTTGTTTAACTGCCATGTTTTTATAGTGAAGTAAACTCAGCCATTTTTAGGAATAACTTTATTTCATGTGTTGCTTGAATTTTTTTTTCTGCCTGGGATTTTTGGAGGTTTTGTGTCAAAGTTCATTTCAACAGCCTTTATATCCTGTCTATCCACTGATTGTGTGTCAGCTGTAAGGGTGCAGAATAATTAATATATCAACTGGCCCATATGTATTTGCTTAATACACATCATAACCGAAAAAATTTACTAAAAGTAAAATATTAACACCTCATACATCAACAACTATATGAATGATAAATAAAATGATCTTGGAATTTTCTACAAAAAACACGAAAATATCTGAATTTTCAGAAGTCAAAATGTTCGACTTGATGCTCAGAAATCTGCATGTTTGTTCTAGAGAATTTCTACAATTAATCTAAAAATTTCAGAATTTTTCTAGCAATTTATCAACAACTGAAACTCAGAAAATGTCCAAGTCAGACATTTTAAACTGTTCAAACTCAGCCATTTCCATGTGTTTTCTAGAAAAAATTCTGAGATTAATTGCAATTTTCCTATAGGACCAACAGGGGGGTGGAGGATGCCACACTTACTCTTCTAAATAACTTGCATTGTCACTTGGATAAACCAAAGACTCACGCTCGTGTTCTTTTCATGGATTTCTCCTCTGCCTTTAATACAGTGCAACCACACCTTCTACAGCGCCTTTGTGACCTGAAAGTCAGCTCTGGGCTGGTCCTTCTCATCAGGGACTTCTTGAGGGACCGACCCCAGCGTGTGTGCATCAAGAACTGCCTCTCTGACTCTCTGGTCCTCAACACCGGTGTTCCTCAAGGATGTGTGTTATCACCTCTGCTCTTCTCCATATACACCAATGAGCTACAGTGTAACACCGATGACCTCTCCCTCATCAAGTATGCAGATGATATGGCCCTAATTGCCTGCCTATGGGAGTCAGACAGCTCCCCCTACCTGCAGTACATCAACACTTTATCTGCATGGTTTGACAGCAGCTTCCTGGATCTCAATGTCTCCAAAACCAAGGAGATGTGGCTGGGAGGCAGCAAGAAGGGAGGCAATAAAGACTCTGGGCACACCTTCAGGCCAATCAGCATGAAGGGACAGGAGGTGGA